>OMNN01102185.1:0-19928 GCA_900302755.1 Chromis chromis
GTCTATATAAACTGTGCTAATAAATAATACTAAAACTAAAAGTCAACCGTCAAATTAAATGATGAATGAGTTATAATATCTGGATGATGTAACGTGGAGAAAAACCGTGGAAGTTCTTTAAAACACTCATTTCTCACAGAACTGACAGCAGAGCCACTACAGGATTAATCTTATCCTGGATGTTAGCCTGGTCTGGAGCAGGCTTGCTGCAGAGGCTAAGTCACCATGGTTACTTGTCCAGGATAAACTTGGCCTGCTTTCGTGCAACCGACTTGAGGCTTATCCAGGATTGAGATATCCAGGATAACCAATATTTCCAGGCTTAATCCCTTATCCTGGTTTTGTGCAATACCCCTCTGCAGCTGGAGGGATTTACCCTGAAACTATGAAGCTGTTTGTTATGAAAAAAAGACAAACACAAAGTAGAAGAACCTTCACCAGCAGGCTCAGATGTTTGGATTTCACAGACTTTGGGTTCATTCAGGTTGGTCTCAGTTGCCACCAACAATCATCCAATCCTGACTTTTCACAGAGCCTCCAGGAAAACCTGTTGGCAGACATCTTAGAGATTCCAACTTTACCTTGGTGTTGAAGTCCAGGTTATTTCAGCCGTTCAGGATCTAAAGGAGCCTCTTTTGGACCTGGATGGAGTGTTTCCTTGTTGGAGTTTCCGTGGAGTCTAGGCTGGTCCATGGTACCGTGGGTATCAGGTTGAACTAATGTTCATACTGCGCTGAGAGACGCTGTTCCAGTGGTTCATTGTTTGGTTTCCTGGTTTGGTTTTGATGTTGAAAGATCTAAAACCTGGAACGGTTCTTTGAATGTTGATTTGAGTTGTGTTGGGACTGAACTGAACTGTTTGGGGAAACCGGGTCGGACTTTTACTGGACTGGATTGGACTGGTCCGTCTGTTTGTTGGAGCATTGTTGTTTGGTTTATGTGCCTGAATTCGTTTCCTGTCTGGTCGCTTATCTAGTTTTGTCTGGTTTGATGGCTGCCAGTCAGACTTGGCTCTGACTGGCAGCTCTCATTATTAATCAGTAAACATGACAGTAATGTTTAGGCAGCTGGGTTCCAAAAAAAAGGAAAGAAAATGCTCTCCTCATAAAAATAATAAACGCAGTTATTTTCCATAATTAAGGCACGTTTTTTTTAGCCCTAATTTTACATGAGATCAGGTGTAGTTTTTGGCTTTTTAGTGTTAAATGACAGTGAAACATCTTTCTACAGCTGATGAGCAGAGTAGAGAGAAAAAGTCTATAGAGGCTGGAAACATGGAAATAGTTAAATATCTGTAGTATGTGGAGAGAAAATGAGCATGGAATGACACAAATAAGACACAAAATGGAAAAAAACAAGACAATAAATGACCACCATGGGACAAAAGTATCCCAAACACACATAAAACAACCAAAAATGAGACACAAAACACAGAACAAGAAAAATGAGGCACAAAATGACAGAGCAACAAAACTGTCCTAAAGACACATAAAGCGACCAAATCGAGACCCAAAATCACAAAAACAATATAGAAAACAACAAAAGTTAGACACAAGGTAAAAAGACAAAATGTCCCAAAGATGCATAAAATGACCAAAACGAGACACAAAATGGAGAAAACAAGACAGACTGCAAGGAAAATCAAACCTACTGGATCAATAAAATAAATGCAGCATGGCTCAAAAACAGTGAACAGAGGAGCAAGTTGTTGGAAGATACATTCAGCATGGTGAAACATCTTTCTACAGCTGATGAGCAGAGGAGAGAGGAAAAGTCTGTAGAGGCTGGAATCATGGAAATAGTTCAATATCTGTAGTATGTGGAGACAACACAACCACAAAGAGACTCGGAAATGGGGAAAAAACAGACACAATTCGAAAGAAAAGAGAGAAAACTGTGTAAAACTGACACAAAACAACAAAAATAAGGCAAAGAATGACCAAAAACAAGACACAAAACTGTCTCTCAGAGTCTGTAGAGGCTTTAAACATGGAACTAGTTAAGTATCTACAGTAGGTGGAACCTCCATTTTTCCCCCCAATGTTGATAACAGCTATGGACACATGTTGGAGAATCAAAGAAATTTATCTTATCTAGTTTTTTCACGATTTTTACCCGTCACACTGCGACAAAAGTTGTCCAAAATGACAATAAACTCTTCCAAAATGTATCCGAAGTGATTTAAAACTCGTCCACAATAACTTAGAACTTAACAAAAATGACAGAAAAAATGACATAAAGTCCAAAATGATTTAAAAAAAACTGGTATAAAACAACAAAAAACCTGACTGAGCAAGAGTCCGAAATAACTCAAAAGTTGTCTAAAATGACACAAATCTGCCTAAAACAACCTGAAATTTGGTCACAATGACTCAAAAATGGTCCTAAATCATCCAAACCATCATTCTACCTGTGTCATACTGACAGAAGACATTTCTGAGTTCTCTCTCCTTCTTTATGGTTGTTCTCTTTCCAAAGAGGACTTTATATTGCAGAGAAAAATGAGACGGGAGCAACAAAAGTACACGTTCAGAGGGTTAAAGCTCCTCCTGAATGTCGTCATTTTGCTCTAAAAGACGTTCCTCAGGCTGGATAAGGATTTTTTCCTTTAGTTATCTGGTGCCTTAAAGTGTTCAGACCTTCTCCTGACCTGCTCTGTTCCCACTTTTCCTAATTCAGCTCATAAACCTGTCGAGGTGAGACTCCGCCAGTCGTCTCCAAAATGTAAAAACCTGCTTTTGCATTCAGAGACGAGCAGCGTTTCCTTTTGTCATGCTCCGCACACACATGATTAACTTCCTCTTCCTCCTTTCTCATCTAACTCGGGGTTAATTGCCGCCGCTGCAGATAAGTGGAGCTTCTCCGGGTGTCAGCCGAGCATCTGTACGATATTCTTTGTGGAAATAAGTCTGTAATTAGATATTTTCTGAGCTGCCAGATGAGAGTGTTGCTCTGGACAGTCTTTGGGGGACGAAGCACCTGCAGTTGCTCAGTCATTTTCTGTCAGCTCTCACCTCCAGAGTCTCTCAGTTTTCATCAGAATCTATCTGCAGAATGTTGGTTTCCTTATTTTCCACTTTTCTCCTGCAGACTAGAATCCAAGACATAACAAATAAAACCCGTCAGTGGACGTTTCGGCCCATTTTGCAGCAGATTTACCGTCGTCTTTGGCACGTTTTGTGTCCGGCGTCGATACTGCAGCGTCAAAGATATTTGTAGAGACTTGAGTCGATGTAATGATCCGGTCCGAAGCTCCTCCTCTCAGACGCCTTTAAAACACTGCAGACCAGACGAGCAGCGAACCCTCATTAAAACGCATCATTAAATCAGCTTTGCATTATTTGTTAGAGTCTGAGTTTGCAGCCAGGAAGATGTCAGTTAAAGCTGGATCTTTATGGACCCAACTGAGGCCTTGAGATTTTCACTTTTGCACCTTTGTCTTGTTCTCTTCACACCAGCTGAGTTCTTTTTTTGATTCTGCTCCCAATAGCAAGTTGTTGAGGATGGAGGCAGAACTGTAGGAGGAACGAACCCCGGTGTGACACCAAAGGTAAAAGTGTTCTGACATCTGTTTTTTTGCAGTGCAGTTTCTTAATCAAGCAAAAAAAAAGGACATGAAACAGCAGCTGAGGACTGATACAGATGTGCAAACCAAAAATATTTAAGGTGCAAGAAAGGAAAAATTTAACTCGCTGTCAGAAAAAGTTCTGCAACATTAAGGCTCCAAATAAGTCATTTAATTCTCTTTTAATTCTCTGGTTTAAAAGGAATGTAGTCTTGTAGAAAACAAACAAAAAGCTAATAAAAAAAGACACCAGAATATCGACCATGTTTCCAGCAGAGAATAAAAAACAGAGGAAACTTTGGGCCTTGAGATTTTCACTTTTGTGCCTTCATCTTGTTTTTCTTTCCAGCAGCTGAATTCTTTTAAAGTCTGTTTCCATTACAAAGCCGTCGAGTTGCTGATGAGGCTGGAAGCAGAACTGAAGAGACGACTTTTAGAGGAATTATTCACAGAATCAATCCACAGTTGCTTTTGGATTCCCTATGAGCAAGCAGTTAGCGACGGTGGGAAGGAACCAAAAAAAAACCCAAGGATAGGGAGGCGGGGGACAAAAAACTCCAACAGAACCAGGCTCAGGGAAGGCGGCCATCTGCCTCGACCGGTTGGGTTGGGAATGGCGATGAGGGGGGAGCGATAGCAGGAGAGGTTAGGGTGGGGGTGGCAGGATTGCCATCACACAAAACAACACAAAACAAGAAAAACAAGACACAAAATGACCACAAAGGAACAAAACCGTTCCAAAGACACATAAAGCAACCAAATCGAGACACAAAATGACAAAAACAAGACATAAAATGACCATAATGAGACACAAAGTGACAAAAACAAGACATAAAATTACCATAATGAGACACAAAGTGACAAAAAATAGACACAAATCAACAAAAATGAGACTCAAAATCACAAGAATTATAATACATATATACACAAAGTAAACACAAAAAGACAAAAGGGTCCAAAAAAAGCATAATATGGTCAAAACGAGACACAAAGTGACAGAAAATAGGCACAAAAAAACAAAAATGATACACAAAGTAAAGACAAAATGGTCCCAAACATGCACAAAATGATCAAAACAAGACACAAAATTACACAAACAAGACACAAAACGGAAAAAACAAGAGTCTGAGAGGAAAATCAATCCTACTCGATTAATAAAATAAATGCAGCATGGCTCAAAAACAGTGAACAGAGGAGCAAGTTGTTGGAAGATACATTCAGCATGGTGAAACATCTTTCCTTTAACTGAGTGAAGCTGCTGATTTGTTTCAAAAGAGTTGTTTAATTAAACACTTTGAAAAGTGAATTTGAGGTAAAATCTTCAGATATTGTCACATATTCTGGAAAAAAAAATCTGTAATATATAAAGGGAAAATTGCAGATGTTGGACAAAAGACATGAAACAGCAGCCAGAGCAAAAATCTAAGAAAATGAAACTCGCTGTCAGAAAAAGTTCTGCACACTTTCAGGCTCCAAATACGTCATTTAATTATATATATTTTTTTAACTTTATTGCCATTTTTCTTTTTTCTGTATCTTTGGAATTAAATTAAGTGTTTATTCAAACGACTCTTTGGAAACCAATCAGAACAAATCCCTCAGCTGCAATTAAAATGAAAAGTCCTCCAAAATGTTCTGCCTCCAGCATCATCGACAACTCGACAGCTTTGTTAATGGAGACAGACTTTAAAAGAATTCAGCTGGTGGAAAGAAAAACAAGATGAAGGCACAGAAGTAAAAATCTAGAAGCCCAAGGTTTCCTCTGTTGTTGCTAAAAATAAGGTCGGTCCATAAAGATCCAACGTTTACTGACAACTCCAGGCTTCTCAGACATAAAAATAGTCAATTTAATGAAATTTCAAGCTCAGATTTGGTTATTTTTCCCAAATGAACTTCTCATCACATATGAATAATGATGTTTAAATCCATCAGTTGTTTCTGTTTGTACAGAAACGACTGTTGTTTTCATGCTAAAAGATACCCAGTGCCTTCAAATGTGATGTGTTCAAGTCACCGTATGTGAAAAGTTGGGAATGACCAACTGAGATAAAGAAATCAGCATGTATGCATGTGTTTCCTTGGAAATTCTCATCACACAAAGCAATAAAGAGCACGCAAGAACTGAGGTGTAACATCCTCTCATGGATATACATAACCAACAGCTTTTAAAAATCTGCACTTTGAAAAGCAAAGAAGGCAAAAAACTCAATTTAAAGAGCAAATGCAGCGAAAAATAACTGTAGAAGGCCTGAGTTGGTAATTATGCAACTTGAAGGAGTTCCCCAAGGCTCCATCCTTGGACTCCTTCTATTTAATGTGTCGGCTACTTTGCAGGCTCCTTTAGGCCACATTATAAAGTCTATAGCATCAACTGTTATGCAGATGACACTCTGCTTTCTGTTTGTACAGTTTCTGGCTGATAAATTCTGTCATTTTGGTGTTTTTTTTTACAATATAAGATGCAGATTCCGAGAGCTAAAAGAGAATTAAATGACTTATTTGGAGCCTAAATGTGTGCAGAACTTCATCTGACTTGAGTTTAGTTTTGCTTTTCTTGCACCTTCAAAAGTTTCATGTCCTTTTCCTGCTTGATTAAGAAGCAATCATTTCACCTTATATTCACGTCTTAAACTCTTTCGCTCTCAGCTTCGACGATGTATTTAAGTTTAAATTCATCCAAAAGTTGTCTCTTCAGTTCTGCTTCCAGCCTCATCAGTAACACGACGGCTTTCTTAATGGAAACAGACATAAAAAGAATTCAGCTGGTGGAAAGAAAAACAAGATGAAGACGGTGATAAGGCCTGAGAATTGAAGAGACAACTTTTGGAAGATTTTTTATTAAAAGATGTGAATTTGAGGTAAAATCTGTTATAGCGAGTTGTGAGGTTTCCGATTTTTCACCAGCCGTCTTCAAAATAATGATGCTCTCTGCAGCACAGAGGGTCATTACAGGATAAATGTGAGTTCCTGCTGCCGGAGGACGCCACTAATCTGATATCTCACCTCCTGCAATTTGTTAATGCTGCACAAAGCAAAATCTCATTCCCACAAGAGACGCCGTTGACTGGAAACGTCCAGAAGTGTTATATTGCCAATAAGAGCTCCGTGCAGACGAATAGTTGGAGCCGAGTGATGATTTACGACCAAAATCATTAATGACTTGTGTGTTGCTACCCTGAAAAAACAGCAGCATCTCATGTCTGTGAAGTTTAAACTAGATGCCCAAATAGACGCTGTCCTCATTACAGCAGATGCAGTTTTCAGTTTTTTCCTGCTTCATTATGGCAGACGGCAGAAGATAAAGTCAAGAACGAGGTCATGTTCGCTTCAGTTTCTACAGAAGATTTCATTTAATTCGCTGCCACACTCGATGAGAGCTGCAGGAATCCGTCCACGTCGCACTGGTTTCACCCCCAGGATCCTCCTTCACCTGTTCCTACTGATCTTTACCGCGTCTTTTAGGAGATCAGAAAACAATTAGAGGGCAGGTTGAAGCAGGTTTGATCATCTGCGAGCTGCAAAGAGGTAAACAAACAGGAATCTCATACACTAATTTCTGGTGATAAGCAGACTAAAGCCGAGGAGCTCCCAGAGGCGCCGGCGTTAATTAGACGCCGCTCCTTGTTGCAATCCGGCCGGCGGTTTAGAAAAACTTCAACCTTTTTTTGTTTCTGAGGGCTGTAATCCAGACCTGGTGCTCGTTTCACATGAACGCTCTGCTTCTGGAGGTAAACAAGAGGATGAAGCCAAGCAGCAGCTCTGAGGCTGCAGGCAGCACAGCCACAGGCCTGAACGGAGGCTTTATTTGAATATTAGTGGGGTGCATTGAGCGAGGCATCCAGGAGTCCTTCCTCTAGGAAATCTGGAGCACCAGTTTGCACCATTCCTGCTAAGATTGTGTTTATTCATGTAAAAGGCAACACTTAATCCAGGCACTAGTTCAGAATTGAAGATTGAGAGGAGCATATGTAGATCTAGTTTGCATTTCCCACATTATATTCAGGGGGTTATTTGAGCTCATAATTCATATTTTGAGAGTAAAAAAAGACCCGGAGCTGAAGAATAAACAGCTGTCACTGTCGTTTAGAGCTGCTGTCTGTTGCTGCATCTATTAGTGATGTTGTAGCACTTTCTAGAAATAAATCTCTTCTGCTTCTTCCGTGGTTTTTGTTTGGCATGAGCTGCATTACATTAACATACAATACTTTGATGCCAACAGTTTAGCATGTTATCGGACTTATATCTTATTGCTTTTCTACGTTTTAGTCATGGTATTTTTTATGTTGTTATGTTATATTATTTTATGTTATGTATCAGGGGACCATGAATGTAAATCCATGTGGTAGATTCAGAGATATTTGACAGAGAAAATAAAAACTTTGTGGAAACTAAGGCGAAAATCCAAACTGTTCTTAGTCCCACAGCGTCAAATACTGTAATTCTGTCAAAGCCGATAGATAATAGATGATTAATTCCAGTTTAAAAGAGCCTTATCAGATACAATGTAAAGTATATTTAATGTCATGACTTAAGTCTCTTTTTTCCCCTTCACTGTTTTGTTCAGTTTAGGCACTAAAACTACTTGTTAAAACACTACTTGGTTAAGTTTTGGAAAATATTTGAGTTAAAATGCACCTGAAAAGGTACGACAAGGACAATACCAGAAGAGAATATTTGGCTACGAACTCATACCATCTATTTCTAACATTCAGGGGATTTTATTTTTCTGTCATACTCTCTTGCACATTGCAAAGTGATGCTAAAAGATACTCAGTGCCTTCAAATGGGATGTGTTCAAATCGCCGTATGTGAAAAGTTGGGAATGACCAACCAAGATAAAGAAACCGGTATGTTTGTATGTGTTTCCTTACACAAAGCAATAAAGAGCATGCAAAACCGGAGGTTTAACATCATCTCATGGATATACATAACCCACAGCTTATAAAAATATGCACTTTGGAAAGCAAAGAAGGTGTAAAACTCAGTTTTAATGAGCAAATGTAGAGAATACCCATAGAAGGCCTGAGTTGTTAATTATGCATTACCATGATAGAGTCCCCAAGGCTCCATCCTTGGACTTCTTCTGTTTAATATGTCAGCTACTTTGCAGGCTCCTTAAGGCCACATTATAAAATATATAGCATCAATGCAGATGACACTCTGCTTTCTTTGCAAGAAAAGCTAATATATAAAAGATCATATATGCTGAAACTTTATCCAGATAACTGCAGACAAACCTAAGACAAAGAAGAAAAGCTGGAAGTTAGCACGGATCTTGATTCTCTGTGTTGAGTCTCCAGAAACCAAGAAATGTTGCAGAAAAACTTCCTCAATTGACCAGGAACCTTCAGTCTCCCACAACACTTTGCCTACTTATGAACCACAAGTATTTTCTATAATTCAGCTTAGTGAATACCAAAGCAACAAAGTAAAACTGCACTTACAACATACAGCAAAGTGAGGGTGGTTCATAAACATAGATATTAAAAAATCTGCACTTTGGAAAGCAAAACAGGCCAAAATATCAGAAAAATAATCATATTTGTGTGGAAAAGGCCCGAGACACTCTGCTTTCTTTGGAAGAAAACGAAAAAGATGGGATATGCCAAAACTTTATTCAGGTAACTGCAGACAAACCTGAGAAAGTCTCAGAAAAGTCTGTCCATTAAAAAGGCCACCATGGAACCCTTTGGTCCAGCAGTTGTCGAGATATGTAACTAAAAGTCAGGGGAGGAATTTAAGTTTCCCCTCTGAGGAACATGAATCTGAAAACATGTCAGTTTGAGCCTTGAAATAACTGCAAGGATTTTTCCTTCTTAACAAAAGTGCATTTTGGCTGACAGCTCTTCTTATTGCTACACATCTTCATTTTAAGGAGTATTTATTCCACTGTGAGTCACAATAAGAATCCAGTGATTTCAGTGTGCTGGACTCGATATGCAGTGTGAACACCATCACCCTGTATTCTCTGCTGCAAAAAATATCAAATGAAAGTGATGCCAAACAAGCAAAGACAAAAAAACAGCATGCGGCTAGAGGAAGGGGATCTTCAGGAGTCCCTCTAACCAAAGACAAGGAGCTGGTTTTCTCCAGAAGGCCCAAAGAGAGAATCACACGAACGCTTCATCTCCCTTTGATGTCTTTCTGTGATGAGATATAAAGCCTGATGGCAATAACAGGCCTCTTTGAACAATAAAAAATCGAATCTCAGTGTAACAACACCAAAGGCACCGAGAGGTTTTATAAACAAGCTGTTCCCTGGAGTGTAGGAGGCAGCGTCTGCAGGGTCGCTACTGCTGCTACTGCAACACAACCAGCAGCAAGCTTCACACGTCTACTGCTGCTTCCTGAACAGGTTTAATACTAGCAACACTATTATTTTATTATTGCATGTCTTACTGCGTTGAACTCTGCCTCTTGGCATGATACACACATTCAAACATTTTTTATTCTTCTATTATAGTTTTGTTTTAGTTTGACTTTAGTTGATGGATTTATTGTGTCATACTTATATCTTATTGCTTTCTACTATTTATATCCTATTCACTGCATTTTCTTTTGTTATATCATTTTGTTTTTTCTCAGCGATATCTGGTACAAGAATTTTCATCTGGATAATAAAGTTTTGTCTTATCTTATTCAGGTTAATCAGGTTAGGATGTAATTATTGATCCTGACTTCGATATTTTGGTTAATTTTGCAGATTCAATGCTTGTTTTAGGCTATATGTCCTAAAAATTAACGCAAATCCTAAATCTGGGAATTAAACTTTAACTGCCAAGTTTGAATCTGACATCAGTACCCGTCCTCGGTTACATTTAGTCAAGTTAAATTAAGCTAAGCTAAATTAAGCTAAGCTAAGTAAAGTCAAGCTAAATTGAGTTGAGCTAAGATAAGCTAAGTTAAGTTTGGCTAAGATAAGTTAATTTAGATTAAGTTAAGTTAAGCTAAGTTAAGCAAAGCTGTTTAAGTTAAGCTAAATAAAGTTAAATTAAGTTGAGCTAAGATAAGCTAAGTTAAGTCATGCTAAGTTAGGCTAAGTTAAGATACGCTAAGAGAAGCTAAGCTAATTTAAGTTAAGTCAAATGGAACCTTTATTAATCCCTAAGGAATTTCTTTTGCCAGATATTGCTAAGAAGATGAAGTTGCCTGAGAATAAATGTAGAAAACATTAAGCTATAAGCACAATACATTACTGAAAATGAAAATAATAAAGCTAAAATAGGACTAGAATATAAAAAGTAACAGGTTATACTAGTAATTATAGAGACACTAAAGTAATATCACATATGATGATGAAATATTGCAAAATAAATTGAAATATTGCAAATATAAATGAAACATCTATGCAGGAGTTGGAGAAACAAATCCATATTTTTTTTTATTCCCAGCTGTTTAGAAGCAAACCATTCCCATCCACAATCACATGGAGAGAATATGCTAAAAAGTTCATGATTTGATGCTACTGATGACAGAACTGTGAAGAACTCATCCTGATCCGCCTCCTTCTGTGTCTTGACGTTCTGCCAAACAGCTTCTTTAAGTTGTTTTTTAACTGTTCTGCAGCAGATTTACTGCAGATCGCCGGCAGCTCTGTGGCACCGAGTTATTCTCCCGAAGCCTTGGAAGCCTTTCAAGGCCTCCTAATAAAGAGCAGCCTGGATATATCTTTGCTTGTTGCAATATCAAACCTTCCCTTTGTAAGAAAAATGATTGAGAAAACAGCTCCTAAACTTTTTAACCTCCAATAGATGGCCGGGTAGATAAACTTCATGGATCCCTTGGGGGGAAATTGTTAAACGGTTACTTTGATGAGCGTCGGTCCTGGTTTCAGACCCTCCACAGTGCTGACACAAACCTCTGCAGGGAAGGTTTTAGTTCCACTGTTATTAGATCCAAGTGCCGCCTTTTGACACAGCTGTCAGTGCAATACTGCCGGACCAAACTGTGATGAGCTCTCAGAGAAATGTGCTAAAGTGACTCTAGTCTTATCTTCAGGACAGAACTGGTTTGTCTGAGACCTCATACACACTAATATGGATATTTTTTTCCAGACGAATATGTCCACACGACTGTCATTTTACAAAATATCTCAGTATATTTCACACTAACAACCGCAAACTCTCTAACAAGCCAGTCTATTTCAACAGTATGTCAAATACTAGAGAGGAACACTCTGTCTTTTCTTAGTTTCTTTGCACTTTAAACTGCACATGCTGTGGACTAAGTAGTATTATATAGTAGTATTACCGGCACACTGGAGGCTTTAGTGTGGTGGATGCTGTAATGCCAAGTTGATTTGCAAAGTTGTTATTGGTAGCAATAATGTAGATACAGTATCTGCGTTATATATATATGTGAACAAAAGTTTATATACGCTTGCAAAGACCCAGTCTAGAGTTTGACTTTAAAATTTCTATGATAGAATCATTTAAACCATGCATTTTATAGATTTATTAAAGGTCTTCTGGATAAGCGGTAGAAGATGGATGGAAATATGACATAATCTCCTAAATCTAAAATATACATACAACAACTTCAAGTAATTAGTTGTGATGAAGCAGAAAGTTTCCTTAGTATCATGGCCTCTTAACGTCTTGTCAGTGATTACCATTGACTACAGCTGATAATTCCTCCGAGCCAATTTAAATGGGACCCATTTGATCCATTCATTAGACCAATTGTCTCTCTGCTGCTGAGAGACGATTGGTCAGGATGGTCAAGAGTCAAGTTTTACATCAACATGAGCTGAGAGGCTCCATGAAGAAGGAAGTTCTTCCTCTAGAAGCAGAACCTTAAAGCTCCACTGAAGTTTGCTGCTGATCACATGGACAAAGAAAAGGCCTTCTGGAGGAAAGTTCTGTGGTCAGATGGAACAAAAACTGAGCAGAAATATGTTTGGAGGAGAGAAGGTGAGGCCTTTAACACCAAGAACACCAAACCTACCATCAAGCATGGAGGTGGCAGTATCATGCTCTGGTGCTTTACACAAAGTAAATGGAACAATGAAGAAGAAGGATTACCTCCACATTCCTCAGGAAAACCTAAAATCATCAGCAGAAGGTTGATCTTGGACACATTTGGATGTTTCAACAAGACAATGACCCCAAACACACATCAACTTTAAGCCTTAATAGTGCAAAGAAATTCATTTCGCCTTTAGTTAACCAATAAGCTTACTTTCCTTCATTTATCTCAGGCGATTTAAGAGTGTTTGTAAGGTTTTCAAATACCTTGACAGTTTCGAGGGAACTCTTCTGTCTTCTTCAGAAACGTCATCTAGATGTTGGGTGATGACGTGCCTTATCAGCTGACAAAACAGGTTGAAAGGCATGTTTTCTTTTGTTTTTTGTTCCAGTTTTTTTTTTTTTTTGTAAAATGAATAATCAGCGAAATTCAACTTTAGTTTTTCTTTTTTTTAATGATTTATGGCGTGAAAACTGAGTCATAGTGCACAGAAGATACATTTGAGGTTTGCCTATTTCTAGTCATGGTTGTTCTGTTTCCATAGAGGTGCAGGACTTTATATTGCTGTGAAAAATGATCCCACAATGAGTAACAATAAGACTGAAACTGTAAAAAAAACACACACAAAAACAACTCTCAACTTTCCAACGGTCTGCCAGAAAGTCAATCAAGCTTATAATTGTGATATTTAACCAAAGTCACTTTATCCTACATGTTTCATTTAAAAATTTGCCAAAAACAAAGTATTTGCTCTAAACAGATTTGGTTAAAAACAAAAAATTCTGGGCTCTTTGATACATCCGTGAAATAATTTGTGATTCAGCTGAGACCAACAATCATGTGAGAAAAATTCAAAGATTTTTCAAGTGAACTTTAGTTTTTTTTTCTTTTTAAGATTTATGGCATTATAACTTTGATATACTGCACAGAAGACATGCTTGAGTTCCCTCTACTTCTAGTCATGGTCTGTTTCCATAGAGGTATAGGACTTTATACTGCAGTGAGAAATGAGCCCACAGTGAGTAAAAATGTCACAGGAGCCAGAAACGCCCAGAGTGTTAAACCCATACAGGGCAGTTATAGATTTGGTTTTAGAAGCAGAACTACATCATCATGACTTTATCTTAAAGCTTTGCAGAGGTGGAGCTGCTGAATAAACAAACATATTAGATTACAGTTTGATGTTCAGAGGAGTGAAAACTGAATGGAGATAAGCCGCCTGCAGCACAGAGCTCTGTTGTTCTGGTTTCGCCTGACAGGACTGAACTCACACCTTTGTTTCAGAGTCAGCTGACTTTGGCCGACACATCCTGACGCTGTTTGCACACGGAGCAGCCATGGATGATTGATTACCCCTTATCTCCCCTGGCGAATTAGAGCCTTAATTGAGCACGGTTTGGTTACAGATCCCTTTTCTCCGTCCATGGAAGCTTTGGCCGCTGCTCCGGCTTCTCCCTCGCGATGAATGGCTGCATTCTGGGTCCGGACCATGCTGTGGGCGGGCCTTTGTCCGGCTGACTGATGGCTTCGGGTTGTTGAACGGCTTCCAGCAGATCGTTACTGACTTGATCTGACAGCGCTGGAGGCTGCCAGGCCCCGGTGGGTTCAGGCTGCCAGCTCGGACAGCTGCAGAGAGTCGGAGGCTTCGTCCAAACACACTGACCCTGATAGAGGAGCTCAGATCAGCAACGCTAGCCTCGTGGGCCAAAGTATGTCCTGCTGCAGATGTGGCCCTGAGCATGGCACTTGATCCTTAATTACTGTGGTCAAGTTGATGCACAGAGGCAGTTTGTACACTGTAATAAATTACTATAAAAATACAGAGAAAAACTGTGAAATTTGATGATTTTTTGATGTCAAAAACAAGAATGACCAATAACAGCAGCCTGTTGTGAAAACTGAACAAACAATTTGACATGAAACAATACAAACTAGACACAACAAGAAGATAGAAAATGACACACGTGGCTGAAAAACAAGAAAAGTACACAAACAAAACGCAGAATATAAACAAGACACAAAACCAAACAAACGAGACACTAAATAAGACGAAACGACCCAAATGAAATACAAAACAATATCAACGAGACACAGAGTCACAAAACTAAATAACAAAACGACACAAATAGAAAAAAACTTCCAAAAACAAGACACAAACAACACAAACCAGACACAAAATGACACAAACGAGACAAACAACAACACAAATGAGACACTAAATAAGACAAAACGACACCAAAAACTAGACAGCAAACAACAACTAGACTAGCAAATAACACAAACGAGGCAAAAAACAACACAAACCAGACACAAAACAAAAGAAAAAAACAAACGAGACACTAAACAACACAAAACATCACAAACAGGACACAAAATGACACAAACGAGACACAAATGATACCCCCCCCCCCAAAAAAAAACCCCAAAAAACCCCAGAAAAAACACACAAAATTACAAAAACAAGACAAAGATGGTACAAAGCTACAAAAACTAGACACAAAACGACAAAAAACAGAAACAAAACGACACCAGTGAGACACAAAACTACACAAACTAGACACAAAATTACAATTACAGTGGCAAAGCAATGTAAAAATTATATAAAATCTATTACTGGAAATCTATTAACAGTATTAAACAATAAACCTCAAATGTTTTTACCCTAACCCTGTAATCAGTTATACAGTAATTAACTATCTAAGTAAATTACAATAGTAACACTGTAAAAATACAGTAAATTAGTGGCGACCAAAGCTGCCAGTATATTTTACTGGACATTTTTAGGTTAGAGTTGCTGTCAGCAGAGAAAGAGCCAAACACATTCATTATTTACCTTCTGCTCAGTGGGCAGATGACAGTTTTTTTAACACCAGTGTTTAGAAAAAACAAGTTTTACAAGTTGCTGCATCACAGTGATACAAGTGTTTATTTCTATAACACCACAATAAATCCATAAAAGTCCACTTTCACTAACAGGAAATGTGCCGTTCTGCTGTTACTGTTTGTTGCTGAAGAGATAATTCAGACAGAAGGTGAACAAACCTTCTGCTGCTGCTGCACTTTTTAATTACCTCCTGCATGTTTCCAGCCTTCTTTTTTGTTATTGTTACACAATCGAGCTCTGTTCTGAGTTTATCAGTGAAAAACAAGAGGCGACCTTTTAAAGCAGGTCAACGAGGAGTGAGGAAGTCTTTTGTGATGAAGGTCAGCAGCAGATCAGACACACTTACAGTAATCTTTACTGGAAAGAAACTATCTCCTCTCTTCATTTCCCCTTTAGAAGCTCTGAAGCTGAAACATTTTCTGCAGGACACATATTTTATATCTGCTGTGACTGTAATTAATGGTTTGTTTGGCCTTATTTGACTGAGAAAATACATCTGCTGATGCCTTGTTCCTGGAATCATTGGGTGTTTCGGGTCTTTCAGCATCATACATCCTATAGCAGCTGACTCGGGAGAAGGTAGGGGACAGGAGTGGAACATTTTCTACATTGATTGTCATTTAACGGTGACAGATTTGGTCACTTGATCTGATCTGATGCTGATTTACATGACATGACGGATTCAAGAGTTTTTATTTGTCACATGCTACAGTATGGGCAGTGAAATGCCAATTAACTGTTCTCAAAGCTGAGCAGTAACAATAAAACATTATAAAACTAACAATTCTTTAAAAACAATAGAAAACTCTAATGTCATACATAATAAGTGGATCACATATGTCCTGTAGAGCATTTTAAAAGGCTGCAGTGTCATAATTAAAACTATAGGAGACTTAAAAGAGAGGAGCTCCCTCAACCAAATTATTAAATGGTCTGGTCGGCTGATTGGAGAACCACAGCTGTGCCTGGAGTCGCTGTACACCTGACAGCTACAGCGTCTCACCAGCTCCATCTTGAACGATGCTTCCCATCCTATAGCGAGTGAGTTCCAGCTGCTGCCATCCGGACGGAGATTCACAGTCCCAAGAACGAGAACCACTCGCTATACGAAACAGCTTTGTCCCTGCTGCTGTCTCTCTTTTAAACAGATTTTAATGCACTTTATTGCTGAGGTCTGTTTTTATTATTTATTTCTATTTATTAGAAACTCAACCTTGGTTTTTATTGTTCCTGGCTTTGTAGGCAATTTTATCTTCTTTTTTTTATTTTTAAAAAAATCTGCTTTATCCAGTTTCAGTGAGTACTGAGTACCTGCCATGTCTTTTTGGGTTGTTTTCAACTTGTTCTCTGTATTTGTCCTGTAAATATCTGGGTATGCGTGAGATGCCATCTCTGTTTTTACTGCAAAACAAATCTACCTATGGGTACAAATAAAGTTAACTTGAACTTGACTGTACAAACTCAATCTAATCTAACCTTTATTGATCCCCTGGGGGAAACTCCTTCTCTGCATTCATCCTATTCAAAGTGGACCTTAACTATACATACTAGGAGCAGTCAGGGGTTAAGGGCCTTGCTCAAGGGCCCACAGTGGTGGTGACTGGGACAAGCGGTCGCTCTCATTTCCCCACCTCAACCTCTTGCCAGTCCGGGGGCTCGAACCGGCGACCCACCGGTTACAAGTTCGCTTCACAAACCACTAGGCCACCACTGCCCCTTGTAAACCTGTATGTGAACTTACTTCCTTTCTGTGCAGAGAACTTTTTAATCAATAATTGTGTTTCTGTCCAGACTAAACCAACTTTTAGCTCCACCATCGCTGCTTCCTGCTCTCCTCTCGCCTAACGTTTCTTCCAAGCTAAAACTGCATTTCTTTCTGAGCATAAATGCAGTTTAGTTGCACAGGAACACAGTTTTCAGGAGACCGACTCGAGGATCTCCTTCATGCACTTGCTCCTGGAACCGATGGGAGACGAAAGCCAGACGAGCCCCACAGCGCTGACCTCGACTCAACTCCCCACATCACAGGAACTGCTTCCCTTTAATGCGTCTTTTCCTTTTCCTCTCCACCGGCAAACTCTCCGCTCACATTTTTTTCCACTGGTCCAGCTGGATGTTTAATGAGGCGGCTCAGGTTTAGGTTCAGGTTAAGTGCTGAATGTATTACAGCGACGGGGGGCGTCCCTGGAGACCTGAACCTCGAACCCGCTGCTTCGTCCTGCTAATGGATACAGGAGAAGATCAGGAGATGCTGCAGATCAGGATTCTTCCCTCTCAGGAGTGGAACATTTTCCTCATACGTATATAAAACGGAACACCTGTCGTCATAAAAGAACCGAGCTCAAAGCAGACGAGGAACCAGGCTGAGCAGGGAGAGAGAGAGCCGCAGATCTCCTGTTGCTGTTTTCTCTTTCATAAGCTTTCAGGTGGCTGCGACAGAAAACAGACTCACGTCACCCAGATCCAGCATCCTGCAGCTGCAGCAGAGCAAACACCAAAGCTTCTGGTGTTTCAGCCCAGTCGGTTCTGCAGCGATGTTTCTCTCACCTGCAGTATGAGTCAGGCTTTGAATTAGCAATGTAAGGCTGCAGAAACATGAAAGTAAGATGCTGAACATGGTGGAAATACTTGATTTACATGAGTATGGAAGCATTTTGACAGTAAATCTGGGTATTTTTTTTGTCATTTTGGACAAATCTTAATTACAGGTGGAGAGTGCAAAGTTACATTAATAAACAACAACAATTTTCTCCTTTCCTTCAGTGTTATATAGAGGGTTTTTGTGCATGGAATAGGTCTACAACTTCAGTCATTTTGGACCATTTTTAAAGCCGCAGTCATTAACTTCTACAGTTGCTCCCTATGAAAAAACATGTTACCCATTCATCACAAAGTGACCTTTTTCATGAATATTCACCACCACCATCATTTCGAAGTGTTCCTACTGGCTTGGAATTTTACATTTACATATGCATGAACAGTGGAAGACGCTCCATATCCAAGCGCCATCTTGAAATACATTGGCCGGTAAGGGACATACAGGATTCCTTCTCGTCTTCGCGTTTTCGTTGTTACATGATCTCACAGGCGCTAATGGTTTGACGCTACTTATATCGTTGCTTCCACCGGGCCCTGGCAAGTTTGAAGAAGGAAACATGGAGGACCACAGTTACTCAGAAGAACTACCAGAACAAGAATGTTCAAGAAAAAGAAAAAGGATTATGCAAAGAGCAAGAAAAAGGCGTCATAACAGTAAAAGAGTGAACATTGGAGCAGGAAAGACCTGATGAAGGAAAAGGGGATTGAAAGAGACGTCGAATTTGCTTGCTTCCTTCTGGACAGGTAGGTTAATTTAACAGTTTGACTTCAAAATGTTTATTTCGTTACACAATTGTCTGACTGCTGTAGAAGCTCGGCTACCTCGCATTTCGTTTGTAGCCCTGTCGATTTGGCCTACTTGACTTGCATAGGCACAAGCTAGGCTACTGTCATACTTTGTTTGTGTTAGTAACAAACTGGCTAACATGAGCTTTTAAGCATTTCTTAGTAATTTGGGGGATTCTTTTTTGGGCCATTTTGGCTATGTTTTGACTCAAATAGGTCAATTTTAAGTCACTTTAGATAAATCTTTGACATTTTATGAGTCATTTTATACAACTCTTGAGTAGTAAGTACAAAATCTTTTGATAGTTCTGTTCTGCAGAGATATTTGCAACCTGCAATATGAGTCATGGTTAAAACCAGTGGTTCTCAACTGGTCCAGCCTCAGGACCCACTATGTCTCTATTAATAACGGTCGCGACCCAAATTTCTGAAGTTTGCTGTTCCTGTTAACAAATTAAGGTTTATTTGGGTGTAGTCTCAACGCATTTTGATACAGCTTGTGAAAATGTTGCCTTATTTTTGCCAAGTTTTGGGCATATTCTGTCCCATTTTGACAGATTCTGAGCACATGTTGGTTTATTTTTGGCACGTTTTAACATAAATTTCTCCAATAAAGAGTCAAATCTAGAGGTTAATAGTGGACAACTACTGGTGTCACCACCACTAAATATCCTGCTATTGAAAGCAAAATGTCATAAGAAACACGTCTTTCAAAATAAAAGACTTTATACCACTACTTTTTACCTCTAAAAATGGCTTCGCGACCCACTTTTAGGTCCCGACCCACCAGTTGAGAACCACTGGTTTAAACTAGCAAATGTAAGGCAGCTGAAACAGAAATACTTGATTTACATGAGCATGGAAGCATTAATAAGAAATTTGAGGGATTCTTTTCGGCAATTTGTCTATGTTTTGTGTCATTTTGACAAATCTTGGAAGTGAAGTAATAATGTTACAATGTTACAATTTCATTTGGCAGACGCTTTTCTCCAAAGCGACGTACATCTGAGAAAGAAGTAATAATAATAATGCATTGGTTTTATATAGCGCTTTTCTGTCTTTTGGACACTCAGAGACGCTTTACATTGCATTATTCATTCACTCCCATACTTGATGGTGGTAACCTAC
>OMNN01102186.1:0-13518 GCA_900302755.1 Chromis chromis
AGAGGAGAGGAGAGGAGAGGAGAGGACAGGAGAGGAGAGGAGCATATCTGCATTGTGACGCTCAGAGTGGTAATCCACACATAAATAGAAACTCTGAACAAAACCGAAGCACAGCATGCAGAAGAATATGTGCTAAGCCTGGTTTGGACTCTCATTGTTCGCTGCTTGTCATCTTGTGTGGATTGAGGAAAGGAGGAGAGGGGAGGAGTGCTGTTGGGCAGGCACGCCGCCAAATGCAAATATTGTGGAATAAATGGTGCTAAAGCTCAACTGTGCCACTTTGCACCTAAGCCTGTGTTGAATTAACACTGTTATCATAAACAAAACATTATGTTAGTGTGGCAGTGGGCTGAGCGTCGACAGATGGTTAAGAGCATTAGGGAGATACCTGCCAAAGGGCGCTTTTCACCCCCTGTTTGGGGCTATTAGAATTCACAGGCGAGTCATGGCTGCAAAAGCGCCCGTGGCATATGGCCCAGTAAATATTGACTGATATTTTAATTACCTTTTGCATAATCTAATAATTAATCACAAACATTACAGTTTCACCTTTACCCAGCGCCGCTTTAGAGGCGCACAGCGTCCAAATCACTTTCAGGATGAAGAGCTGTCACATAATAATCAAAGATGGGATGTTTTTGTCCAGCTTTTCTGTATTTTAATGACGTGGAGTGCAGCACAAGTCCTGTAAAAAGACAGGAAATAAGAATTATGTTTTTCCAGCTTGAAATACTGCAGTTTTCACTCATAATTAAAAGGCAATACTTACACATCTGAACACATATTTGCAGATTTTGCACATATTGACAAACCTGATGGCTCACACAGATTACGATACAGGTTTATTACTCTGCACACATGTTTGCCAATAATATTTCTACATAGTGATGCCTTCACACGAGCTGGAGGAACCAGAGGTCAGAGATACAGAAATTCTCTGTTCTAACTTTATTTAATGTGCCTGAAAGCCCCCCTGACTAACTACAGGGGTGGTTTACTGTGCTGAAAGTGACACATAAAAGTTTACAAGGGGATTTTGAAACTCTTCTGTCCAAGTAATAAAATCTCACACAGGAAATTGACGGCAGAATGGGAACAATTTTCTACAGCAGAAAACAACAGCGTAAGGTCAAATAAGACTGAACATTTAGCCAATCAGCAGAGAGCATCTAGAATACTTTCCGTCTTCCCAGCACATCTCCTATACGTCTCCGCTTGTGAGCACATTGTACAGGTGTGTGAGTCATGGTGCTTTGCATTCATGCCTCTGCATCCTGTAAAGGGAATGCATGAAAAGAAAAGCTGGTTGGAGCTCAGCACACAAACTGGGCTCCGAGTCAAAAAAAAATGGTCTCGGAGATACAACAAACACCTGGCAGAGTGCGCAGTAGCAACATACTGTACATCCCACTGTCTTCTGGAGACACGGAGGGGGAGGAGGGGAGGGCTGAGGGGTGGTGGGCTGCACTGAGTGGGTGTGGAGGAGAGGGTGGGTGGATACGCAACCGTGTCGCCACATCAAACTCCTCGCAGGCCAGAGGAGTTCAGAGGAGGCCCGTGTAACAGAATAATCCAGCACAGGCTCCCAGCATCCAACAACTTAGCATGCAAGAGAGGGCGAGCAGATGAAAAACAGCGAGAAGCCTTGCCAACCTCTTTGGAAAAGGCAGCAGCTTCTTCTCCCTCTTGTTGCTGTTTCTGGGCAGGCTGTTAAAACACTGAACAACACTCGAGCAACAGTTGGATGGACAGAAACCTGCTGTGTATATTGTTCTACTGTGATTGCATGAAATTCCCCTCTAATTGCTCGTTCCTCCGCTCAGGCCAAACGGCTGATATTGAGAACATCTGAGAGCTCTCAGAGCGAACGTGTGTGTGCAGAGTTGGAGGACGGCCTGGAAAATGAGGCCGGTGAGGTCTGACAGGTTGGACGGCTGATTGGAGCTTTCACCTGCGACTTCGTGTAGGTAACTCAGCGTATGACAGGATCCATAAAACGTCCATATGGAGAACATACAGAACTAAAGTTACTGCTTCTCATAGGAGCCACTGACACAGGTGTTAATAACAGACTCTCTGAATTAAAACCAGCAGAAAAGCACTGGCTTCTTTTAAGAACATAAATGCTCCACGGTCTCTGGGAATTTACAGTCTTGTGGGTTTGGTGACTCAATATACTGAACTACCTACTCAATTTTTAACAATTGCTACTAAAATCTGCGCATATTTTTTACCTACATGTCTCTTAAGAATCTCATATGCAAATGACAAAATATAAATTCAACTTACTGAGTGTTTAGCAGTGGTATTCACCAGTATTCACATCTGGTTATGCATCACTGTGAAGCAAAACTACTCCACAGTCTCCCACTGAAAATCGTACAAAAGTAAAGTATGTGTTGAAGTAGCTTTTTAGTGCCAAGCTTTAACTGTTTGTATTCTGTTTGATACAAAATGCTGGATGTAAATCTTTAAATTTGTGTCATATTTACATCCAGCATTGTGTATGAAAAGTCCTGGTACAGTAACTAACACTGTCAAATAAATGTAGGGGAGTAAAAAGTGCAACATTCCCCCTGAAACAGTGAAGTAAAAGTCTAAGGTAGCGTGAAATGGAAACGCTTAAGTATTTTTTAAAACATCATTCACTACATGTGCAAACGTTTGCACACTGTACTGCAAACTGTGAGAGTTTGGTTCTCCCACTCTGCCCTGACAGTGAACATCACATCAAGATATTTATATTCTGGATCTGACTGACGTATGTGATCCAATAATTATTAATAAATCTGTCCTCGGTCCTGATTTCGCTGCTTGAATCGAAGCATGTTCTGCCATGTGACAGCAGGAACAGCTCAGGTGTGAATTATCTAATGAATGGTGGCTGAATTTAGCAGTTTCACCTCCAGGGTCCTGATGCCGCACACGTCGACTCGCTGGCTCACCTGAATAGAGCCGAACCATTAACCTTTAATGTTAATGGCAACATCTTTGATTTTCCTGCTATGAGGAGTCAAAATGTGTGCTGTGAAAAAGGGTCTGTGAAGGAGATGAAGTTAGCTTTATGTTCTTCATTACATGCAGTGTTTTCCCACAGGTGGCAGCTGACATCAACCTGAGCTACTGCAACTTATTTGGTTTGTGATCTCTTAAATTAAGGCAACTTGTAGCCTTTAGCCATTTTTCTGTTTCATTTGTATAAGGGAGTCACCCAGGTCCTGTCAGGTTCACTTTCTGTCTTCTACATGGTCTGTTAGGCAATACTCATCAGTTTTACCATAATAAGGAGTGTGTCCACGGCACAACAGTACTAATGCAAGCCTGTGTGATGATACGAACACGGCAATCAAACATAACGGACAAGAAGTCTCTGGGCCTGTAGACCCTGGTGTTACACTGCCCTCTACTGGTTGATAAGAGGAGAATTCACATTGTGGTCACATACAACAATCCATAGGCTGCACGGTGGCTCAGTGGTTAGCACCGTCGCATCACAGCTAGAAGATCCCCGGTTCGCATCCTGGTTAGGATCTTTCTGTGTGGAGTTTGCATGTTCTCCCTGTGCAGCGTGGGTTCTCACCAGGTTCTCCAGCTTCCTCCCACAGTCCAAAAACATGCTCGTAGGTGTGAATGAAAGTGTGCTTGGTTGTTTGTCCTGTGTGTGGTCCTGTGATGGACTGGTGACCTGTCCAGGGTGTCCCCTGCCTTCGCCCTAAGTAGGCTGGGATAGACTCCAGCCCCCCTACGACCCTGCAGAGGATTAAGCGGCGTACAGATAATGGATGGATGGATGTACAACAATCCATGCCATGTATTTACTACAATACTGTACATAAATGAGTCGGTGTTCTGATATCAAACTTTCAAGGTTTATTTCTACAATCGTTCTTTATATCACAAAGAGTCTTCAAAATGCAGACTAGGATCTGTATATAAACTGTACACAGAGCAAGGCACTATACACTGAAGGATTTCAAAATCAGAGACATTCAGTCATCATCACTCTGCCTTTATTCAAGCCTCTATTCTTCCTATCGGACATCCTGAAACAATAATGACTCTAAACACATTAAAAAAAACAAAACAGAAAAGCTGCTTCAGTTCATTTGTAAATGGCAAACGGTGATCTGTACAGCAGGAGGAGTTCTGCAACATCCAGGATTTATCAACATATGACACAAACCTCTGCCACGATAATTATACACTTTATTTTATTATTATTTTTTAATATCTGAGACGCTTTTTAAAAAATTCCTATATGGATTTGATATAAATATAAATTATTTGTAATGCACAAACAAACATACATGTATAGCAGAGAGTTGGATGTGGGGTTTTCCCATCAGGCTGACAGACCTGATTCCTATGGATGAGGGCACTTGCTATCCTGCATATCATACATATGTACATACATTAACAGAGTGAATTGAACGAAGCACTATTAGCACATTCACTCAGAGGCGCATCCTCCCACATTTGTCTCCTATTCAGTACAACCAAAATACCAACACAGAGTGCAGATGAGAGGGAAATCTGCATCACAAGAAGCTGGTACAGCCCTCCACTACACCTCCATAGCTTCTCTTGTCCATCCTTAACTCCCCACTAAACTCAGGAGTGACCCCTGTCTAAACAACATCCTCATGGTGTCTTCTGATGAGTCCAGTAGCTCTCTGTTTGAGCCGTTTAGAAAAGTCCTTTAGCTTTCTTCACATTCACTTGCTTCCAGCTGGGCAAACCACCGTACTCGTCTCTGCTCATCTGCAGGGCTTTCTGTGGGAGCAGCCAGACGACACCATCAGCATCGAGCACACGGGTCACGTGATAATCTGCTGTACATTTTCAAAACCATGTCAATCAACCCTGCAACCTGAGAACACACTCATGCATCAGTGAGATTACAAACACAAACACTTGTGTTCCAGTAAAAATGTTTCAAAGTTGACAAAGTGCTCAAATCTCCAGTTCACACACTTGTGGATTACAGATCAGCATGCTAAACAAATGACAGATGTTAGATCAGAAAGAACATGGAATATAGGTGAGAAAGTTGAACAAGGAGTAAGGATTGATGCAGCCTCTGGGTCCTCCATGCTCAAGTCAGACGACTCACCTGCCCAAAAGCCCCTACACCCTGCAGGGTGGGAGGAAGGACACAAGACAAGTTCACAGAGAGACAAGAGGATGGAGAGATGACATGATTAAAGACATATGCAAGACATCGAAGAGAAAGAAAAGGAAATGGGAGGTGAACAAGAGGAACAATCTAAAATTCTGAGCTATCAATACATAAAAATAGAGAAGTCAGGATGAACCTGTGACAGCTATTCAATTAAAACCCAGCAGTGAGTCACACTGCTGCACAAGGTGACATGTTCCTTCGTTACCACCGTCAAAATAAACAGACTCCCACATACAGCACCCTGCTGCCAGAACAAATGTCTGCTAATCCTGCTCACTGCTGTCTGAAGAACATTTACAAAAACTACAGTTCTCAGCTGTTTCTTACTATAGATTAGTGAGGAGTCTTTTAAACATGTTTAAATCAGGACTATCAGTGAGCTGAGAGCCCCAGACAGGGAAGAAGCCATAAAAGAGACAGACTATAAAGGAGCAACACACAGTACTCCATATTCTACAGCAGTACTCATTTGTTTTTGGCCTGTTGAGGGCAAAGTTGCGGGTCATAAAACCAAAATAATGATTGAAAGACACTAAAATGATCTAGAGTTAAGTGGTAATTCTCTGCTGGTTCATCCCACAAGCGAAAACCTGAGCAACTGTATTGAGTAGTTCAACTTTAACTCTCTGAACTCCAAAAGACATGTTATTTAAATAAAGATAAATGATAAATGGTGTGTTATCATCAGAAACCACAAAAACAGAAAGAATCATTGGATTTTATTTATTTTTTGACAGAAACTGCTTGAGACAGTTAAAATAATATATCACTGTCAAACTACAACAGTTAATGCTTTTCTAATATATCAGCAAACTGTTTCCCCTCATCGGTCAGTATTTTAACATCTGAATCATGTGTCAGTGTCATTTATCAGTGCTAAAAGGAAACCCGAGCACCTGTAAAGTAACATCAGAGAGAGTCTGCAGGTTCTTACCTCAAAGTCCTCATCAGACAGGTAGACTTCCAGGCGAAGAGGATCCACTCCTTCAGGCAGCGGCCTGGCTAGAAGGTCTGCCAGGGGGTACGTGTTCTGACACAGCCGGGCCAACACGTCCTCCACCAGGATAATCTGATTACACACTTCCGCCTCCTGAGAACACAGACAGACACGATATATTTTTAATGCAAAAACACAGAGAGTTGATACCAGCTTCCACCTAAAGCGACCTGTATGCACGTCTATGTTTGTGTTTCAGTGCAACCTGACAGCCTCGTGCAGACACAGAGCAATACAGATTTATATGAGATGCTGGAGCTAGGAGTAATCAGTTAATATGATTTGAGCCACACACCCTCTCAGTGATCTCAGCGATGTCCTCTCTGTGCTCCCAGCTGGGAAACATGTTGGTGAAGGTGAGCGGCTCCAGCCCTGCGTGGATCAGATATGACTTGGGAGGCTTCTTCTCGTTCTTTTCTGGAAAAAACAAAACAAAAACTGGTTTTAAACAGCACTTTGAGATTTCCTCTTTTGGGTATATTTAGATTATTGCAATAGTTTTGAACTTCATTTCCCATAAATCACTTAGAAAAAGAAAACTCAAAACTCCCTAAAAGAACCAAACACCAACCTAACAGTCATTCAGAAGCAGAGACAGTGTGTGTTGGATGTGTTTTATAATGGAAATACATGTATTGAACTTTAGAGATGATTGTCACAGTCTCATGTCGACTATCTGGCCTGTCTGCCTGCCTCTCCTTCTCTTTCCTCTCCCTGTCCTATCTCTTTGTGTTCTCTTTTCCACCCAACTGGTCAAGACGGATGGCCGCCCTTTTCAGAGTCTTGGGTCTGCCCGGAGTTTCTTCCTCATGAGGGAGTTCTTCCCCGCCACTGTTGCTTTTGCTTGCTTTGGAAGGGTTCTGTTGGGTTCTATGTGAAAGCACTTCGAAATGTCTGTTGATGTGATGAAGCGCTTTACAAATAAAAGTTGATTGATTACAAAGAAATGGCTTAAACCAAATACCCCATCTATTAAGGAGTGGTATGACATTATATATGAAATATATGTAATGGAGAGAATCACTTTCTCTTTGAGGCTCCAGGACTGTAAATTTGAAGAAATTTGGAAGAAATGGAAAATGTATATTTCCCCAAGACGCCAGACCTAAGTTTAAAAAAAGAAAAAGAAAAAAAAGCCTGTTTTTCTGTTGTTTTTTTTCTTCCCTTTTTTGTAATTTTATATAACACCCCATGTTCTGTTCTAATTAATGTTGTAATACGATGTGTATTGATATGATATAAAAGAAGGAGAAAAAAAATGGATCAGACTGTAAAAGAATGTAACCCGCAATGACAGTATGTTGGACATGTAATGATCCTAAATAAAGAAAAAAAAAAAGAAAAAAGAAAAAAAATGTTGATTGATTGATAAATAATGGTAAAGAACAAAGAGGAGTACCTCTGCAGTACTGCAACACTGTCTCCATGGCACACTTCCTATCCGAGTCCCAGCGGATTCGAGCCGAGCCGGTGCTTTCACTGTCCTGAGGCCACCAGCCCTGCCACAGGTACACCTCATGGTGGTTGTCCACCAGGAACAGGGCTGATCATCCGAGAGAAGAAGCACAATGATGACATTAGTTTTGGATTTAGAGAAAGAGGACACTTGTTGTAGAAAGTGGAATCGCATCAGCTTTTAGTTATTTTTTAAGAGTTCTTCTTAAGGTTTACAGGTTCACATCTGCTTGTAGTTCTGAAGATTGCTGCAAAACAGACTGAGCTATTAGTGATCAGATAGAAATGATCTCTCTGAGCCTGCTGGTTCTGATGCACCATAAAAACTCACACTGAAGTAATAATGAACTTATTTCTCCAACAGTTCGGGGGAGCTACTGCTTGGAATTAAAATAAAGTTTTCCCCAGGTAACCACGTTGACTTTCTCCAGAATAATCAGAGAAAGTGGTCCCCTTTGGTTCCACACCAAGATGATAAAAATGATCTTCAAGATAACTTTGTCTTACCTTTTACCTGTCTGAGTCAACACTTAGCTTTAGGACTGTTCAAACCTTTTCTGAAGTCGCTCTCTACAGACAAAGGTCCACAACATGCGCTTTAGATGGAGCCGATAAGATCTATCAAGATGAAATTTCCAACTACAAACCTCTGTGCACTAGTCAACAGTGTGCAAACAAATAAAACGGCTACAGCAAATAGACTTTAAATACACGTAGTTAGAATGTCACCTCATGTTCACCTTGGCTCACTGAGGAATGTGATGGAAAAGCTTTTTGCTGCAGACACAACAACAGTCCTCTGTTCTGACTGGATCAGATGCTGGCAGTGCGCACGTTCAAGGCTGTCTGAGCCCAGCCGAGTGTACAAACATGAAAACACTTCTTAAAGTGCTTTTGTTCAATGTTCTTGGCTTCTAAATCGTCTCTAGCTCTGAATCGTACTGGGTTGCTAGGACAACATTATACTTACAGTGCCTGCAGAAAGTATTCAACCCCCTCGGACGTTTTCACCTTTTATTGCTTTTAAGACCTGTCAATTTAAAGTGGCACTCTTTTTCTGTAATCTACATAATGTCTATTAATTAAAAATATAAAATACTACTATTAATATCATAATTTAGATTAATTTATATTTGCGTTTATCATTTATATTTATCTTACATACCTTTTAGGGTCTGGCTAGTCTGGCCAAACAACAAAAACCAGAGAAGCAAAAGTGGAGAAACAGACTTAAACGTGGTAAAAGGAATACAAAATATTAAACACAAGACAAACATCATATCTAATTAAGGAAAAAGAACAGGTGGTATAAAGAAAACAGAGGTTGAAACCATGAAAATAAGGGTAAAAATAAGAATAGTAGTAAATCTAAAAATAAATATAACTATAACTATAAATAGATAAATATATTAAAGGGTAAAAGAAGAAAGCAAACTAATAGACAGCTAACCAACATCTCAAAACTCAGACTGCTGGTGTCAAAAGATGAACTTGAGATGATGATCCATGCTTTTATCTCTTCACGTTTGGACTTTACTGCAACAGTCTTTTTATTTGTTTAAACAAGTCAGCTTTGGATCGTCTCCAGACAGTGCAAAACGCCGCAGCCAGACTTTTAACTAGCACAAATAGAAGAGCACACATTACTCCAGTTTTAGCTTCTCTTCATTGGTTGCCAGTAAATTTTAGAATTCATTTTAAAATTTTAGTCTTAACTTTTAGGGCCCTACATGGTCAAAGCTCCACAATATATCTCTGACCTGCTGAAATCACATTCTTCTTCTCGTGCTCTGAGGTCAGCAGGCCAAGGTCAGTGGTACCAAGACTGTGGAACTCTCTGCCGCTGGCTTTACGCTGTGCAAACTCCACTGACTCCTTTAAAAAGCAGCTAAAGACATTTTTATACAGAGAAGCTTTTTAATTATCTTGCTGTTTACACTGTGTTTTCTTGTGATTTATTGTGAAGGACTGTGTTATATTGTTTTTGTTTTTAAATCACTGCTAACCCTAACCCTAACCCAAACCTAACCCTAACCCTAACCCTAACCCGTGAAGCCAGGATAGGGGCGATGTCATGTCATGTGGTGAACCCAGTAAGAAGCTGAGCTGCTGCTTTCTGAACCAGTTGGAGGCGAGACAAAGACGCCTGGTTGATACCAGAGAGGAGGGAGTGAAAGTAATCAGGACTGTATTGACCAGGATTCATGGTGAAAAGCAATGAAATCTTCCAGGCGGGGTGAATACTTTTGATAGACACTGTACCTGTGAATGTCTAGCTCACTTTGAAGAAGTTATGTCAGTCATCTAACATAGCATCACTAAGCAGAATGTATTCAACCAACTACAGTTTACAGAAAGCTTCATGTTTGGTCCTGCCAGAGGGCCAACTTTACCAAACTTTGGGACTTTTAGAATAGTGCTGCCACAGTTAGAAAATGCATGTAGACACTGACTAGTCAGATGTGTGTGTTTACCTGGCTGGGAAGCTGTGTACAGGTCCTCCTGAAGAAAAGGCATAGAGTTGATCTGCTTGGGGTCTCTGGCCGGGTAGAGAAACTCCACAGCTACAAACTCCCCTGAGCTGCTGCTCAGCTGGTACAGACGAGGAGTGAAGTTAAACTTGCCGGGATCTGAGAGTCAAAGGTGAAAAAAAAAACACAAGACACTAGTAAAATCACACTATTCACAGTCTGCCTGTATTCACAATGGCTCAAAGTAATAACGTACATTGACCTGAATGCTGTACACTCATGTGTTCTACTTTTACTGTACTACTTGGGGGTCCTTGTATTTGACTACTACCTTACCGTTGTACAGTACAACATTTTAAAGGGAAGCAATGTTTACTCCACTTCAGTTACCTGACAGTCACAGTTTACTAGTTACTTTACAGAATAGGATTTTCCATTAAATGACACATGATGAATTGATAGATTACAATGCATTGCTGATAATTAAATTAGTCTTTTTCAAATCTTCCTTTTCTGCTTGTTCTAGATGTTGATGATTTGTTAGCATTCGTTTCCATTTATAGTTTTCCAAAAGAGAAAGTAATCCAAAATTTCACAAATGGCAGAAAGATTGGAGAAAATGCAAAAACAGATTTATCTGAACACTGATTTGTCCTCCTGTCCTTTTCTATTAAAATTCTCCCAACCCCTTACATTTGTCTGGTGACCCCTTTGATGGGGCCCAATAAATGCTCTGTAATGGGTTCATTAACCACATGAACCCACAAAAAAGCCATTAGTTACAACTTACTAGTGATTTTAACTCATCGTTCCAGCAACCAAATCCCACCCAGATCCAAAAGACGAGAAGAAAAAAGACAACTGGATGAGATTGTGTGTGTACAAGTGGATTCATTTGCACACAGAGAAGAAGTTAATATGGAAGATCAAAGTCCAGTGTAGGTATGAGGTAAGATGGTTTGATTTTATACTTGGAATCTGAACAGCTTTCTCAAATAAAACCAAGTCTTCAGCTTTACACAGCAATAACCTCAATATAAATGTTAGTTTTCATTAAAATCCACTTTAAAAAAAATGAGATCTTCCTTTTCTGCATATTTGGAACCCAGAATGTCTTAGAGTTCTGTTTCAGTTGTCCAGGTCTCATTGTGACATCACACAGAACCCTGACATACAACAGGCAGTTTAACCTGCAGCTGACTCACACTCTGGTTCGGTTCAGCGCAGAGACACATTGTTTTGAGGCTTGTAATTTCTCTTCTCAGTTACTGAGCAACATGAAGCTGTTCAGAGGTGATGATAATGTAAGTACAAACACCCGTCTGATGATCTGAACTGTCTGCTGTTCATAGATGTTTCAGCACACAGACCTCTTGATCACTTTACCTGATTGGAAACTGTAACTAGTCATCAAAATAGTGTTACAGTATATTACATTTACTCTGATTAAATTGCAAATATTGTTACATTTTAAATTAAAAGATCATTGTATGGAAATTGATTCTCCTAAACTATAACTAAATCTCACCACAAGAGGGACTTCCTTGGGAAGAACATACAGAGGGAACTCCAACTGATACAGTTTTAGTATTCAGTGTACATGGATTATATTAAATGTTGTGTGACATTAAAGATAATATCCCGTAGAATAACTATGGCACATCCTACATTTACACAGAGCAAAATGATTTGCCTCGTCTCAGGTTGTGTTTCTGTATCTGACACAAAAGGTGGCTAGCTGTATGCTTTCATGGTTACATTTATAACCTCTCTGTTATAACCTTTGTGGCTAGCTGTATGCCTTTGTGGCTGTATGCTGGCTATATAATGTATGGAGAGCATGAAACAGTCAATGAGAGTTTAAAAAGTCAATAGTTAAAAAAAAGTGCTCTTTATGTTGAATTAGAAAAAGCAAATAGAAGGCAGCCATGTTGTCTGCCTCTGTCTAAAGATGACTGAGATTGAAGAAATGTAGTTTATTTTCATGGTTTTTATTCCTTCCATTAACCAGCCTTCATTCAACTGTTGCTAAAATGTTGAATTAATTCAGTAATTCTTACATCCTCTAACTGTGTTGTGTTGGAATGAGACAGTGTGACAGTTCAACATCTGCACTTAAAGCTAAGAATTCAGTCTGCTGAACAAACTCAAGTCAAACCAAAATAATGTCAGAATATTTGAACTCCATTAATTTCACAGTTGAAATTAATCTTTTTTTTTTTTATCACAGAGTCCAGAGAGCCACCAGAGACCAGAGTGTCCTGGTGTCCTCAACAGCCAGTCCAGGATTGTGGACTTAGAGAAGGCTAAGAGGAAGGCTCTCCTCCTTCAGACACAGAGGCTGCGTGCTGCAGAGTTAGCACGAACCAACTCTGTGCTGCGTAGACTGGGTCTCTGCAGCCAGCAGGATGCCCTCCCTACACCACAGCCTGCAGCTGCTCTCAGATGCAGGCCTGCACCGGCGCTCCGAGGACTGAGGATGAGACCCATTTCATCGTTCAGTCCTTCTAGTTTGACAAGGGAGGACACAGAGGAGACACAGAGACCTTCTGACACACAGGGTGGGAAGGTGGACGAGCTGCATCCAGGCAGAGACCAGATCTCCAGCCCATTAGCTTCTGTGAGCTTTGAGGACACACTCAGCACGGTGGACGCTCACACCCCCTGTGAGCTGAGGATCATCTCGCTCATCTCCACTCCATCCCCTCCACCATCAGCTCCTGTACTCAAAAGAAGAGTGAACCGTCTCCCTGTGATGATGACGAAGCTCAGCAGAGCAGGTCAGTTCTTCATCAGACAAACTGATAAGTCAGAGCGGCACCACTGCCAACATTTAAACCTACAGCTGAGTTTCAATCAACAGAAATGTATTTACCAACCAGATTTAAGTCCATGTTGTTGACAGAATATTTTAGGACAAGTAGAAATACCAGTTTGTGATAAAGTTCATTACAACTTCATTAATGCCTTCAAATTCTTACTTTAATTAATAATAATGATAACAACAACAACAACAACATTACTTGTATAGCGCCCTTCATACAAGGTTTGTAGCTCAGAGCGCTTTACAACAAGGAAACATTACAAACTTACATAAAAGAGAATCCAGCAGGCTCCTCCCTCACCTTATCTACACTTCCTGAATCTCTGTCTATTGAAAATGGGTGGGGAAAGCAGAGAGAGAGGGGAGGGGTCTGTCTGGACTCGCTCCCCTGCTGCCTGTCTCGGCTTGTTCTCTGCCTCCCCCTCTCCCTCACTGCTTTTTATTTCACCCCCCAAACACTATTATTTCTCCTAATCCATAACCAATGAGCGGTGATTGCTACCATGTCTGGTAGACTGAATGACTGCTCAAAGTGAGAATGTTAGTGTGAAATATAACTACACATTGTTTTCAATAAAAAATATTTGTA
>OMNN01102186.1:13538-23953 GCA_900302755.1 Chromis chromis
CTCCGAGGACTGAGGATGAGACCCGTTTCATCGTTCAGTCCTTCTAGTTTGACAAGGGAGGACACAGAGGAGACACAGAGACCTTCTGACACACAGGGTGGGAAGGTGGACGAGCTGCATCCAGGCAGAGACCAGATCTCCAGCCCATTAGCTTCTGTGACCTCTGAGGACACACTCAGCACGGTGGACATTCACACTCCCTGTGAGCTGAGGATCATCTCGCTCATCTCCACTCCATCCCCTCCACCACCAGCTCCTCTACTCAAAAGAAGAGTGAACCGTCTCCCTGTGATGATGAGGAAGTTCAGCAGAGCAGGTCAGTTCTTCATCAGACAAACTGATCAGTCAGAGCGGCACAACTGCCAACATTTAAACCTACAGCTGAGTTTCAATCAACATAAATGTATTTAGCAACCAGATTTAAGTCCATGTTGTTGACAGAGTATTTTAGGACAAATAGAAATACCAGTTTGTGATAAAGTTCATTACAACTTCATTAATGCCTTCAAATTCTTACTTTAATTAATAATAATGATACACAACAACAACAACATTACTTGTATAGCGCCCTTCATACAAGGTTTGTAGCTCAGAGCGCTTTACAACAAGGAAACATTACAAACTTACATAAAAGAGAATCCAGCAGGCTCCTCCCTCACCTCATCTACACTTCCTGAATCTCTGTCTATTGGGAAAATGGGTGGAGAAAGGAGAGAGAGAGGGGAGGGGTCTGTCTGGACTCGCTCCCCTCCTGCCTGTCTCGGCTTGTTCTCTGCCTCCCCCTCTCCCTCACTGACTTTTATTTCACCCCCCAATTACGGTTATTGATGAACATGTGCTTAAAGTATAGACACTAAAAGCTTTCACTGTGCAGGACAGACACTTTTACAGTTTGGATACCACTGATCATGTTACGTGTCACTGATTGCCAGGTGACTTTAGTGACTTTTCTTTCACTTTTAGTTTGTACTGTTTCAGCTTTTGTACATTCTCAGATGTAAACAAATAAACTGTGAGAAATATTTGGCTTTTAATCTGAGCAGACAAAGAAGTAGCCGGTGGATACAGACTCCTGACGGCTCAATATCACATGGAGGTGATCACAGAAGGAGTCGAGAACCTACTGGGTAACTCCGTTGCCCTGGTGCCCCGACCACCAGTACCGACTACAAGGAAACCTGTAGTGGCACCTCTCACTCCAGCTGCCCCTCCAAAACCCTCCCCACCAAAGAAGAGAGCGACTCGAGGGAGGTCTGTGTGTCCTGCAAAGACCATCAGCAAAGACCAGAAGAGAGAAGTTACCTGCAGGTTTCAGGCAGCAGAGAGGCTGCAGCCGCTGTGTAACTCTGCAGAGAGTCTGTCTCTGTGCTTCAAGCTGCTCAACTCAGACGACTGGTGAGACTCGAACTGTACACAGGAGACATTTCTACCTGCAGTGCCGACGATTTTTACTTGCACCGTGTTTAAGCTGTATTGGAGTTTCAAAGTGCAGGAAGGTAGAATAACTGTTTTTTTTCAACACAGGATGAAAAATGTTGAGGGCCTGCGATGCGTCCGAGCTCTGGCTCAACACCATGCAGACACACTGATGCTGAAACTGCATGAAGTCTGTCTTCTTGTGATAGAAGAGGTACTGAAGACATTTTCCTCTCTGTCTCTCTTTTCTTGCTACTCAAGTGTCTGTGAGTGTCCACTCTCCAGGACATCTGTGTTACAAGTATGATTCCTGACTACTGATGTTCATTCTTGCTCTCTAGGTTAAAAACCTGCGATCCTCCGTGGCCTGTGCAGCCATGGACACCATTCGTTGTCTTTGTGTCCACCTGCAGAGGGACATGGACCCTGAGGCAGACAGGACAGGTCGGGTGCTGCTGCTGAAAATCGCACAGGCGTGTGGATACGCCTTTGTTCAGCAGCAGGCCAACGTGGCCCTGGAGGCTCTGGTGCAGAACTGCTGCCCCGCTCGAGTGCTGCCTGTCCTGCTGAACACAGGACTGAGGTGAGAGAACAGTGGAGGATCAATCAAAGAAGTCAAATATAGTTAGTATATGTGGTTGTGCTTGTCTCCTGCAGCCACCTGAGCACTGCAGTAAGAGCAAGCGCTGCTCAACAGCTCCACCTGCTGGCTGACAGACTGGGAGCAGCTGCAGTCCTGACAGCAGGGCAGAGCTTCACCCAGCGCTTCCTTACTGCTGCCAGTAAGATGTCTCTGGATGCTGCTGCTGAAGTCAGGTCAGTTATCACTGTAGTTCACTGGGCTCAGACCTGGTTTCTGGTTTGTGTCTCCTATTTGTTCAGTCTTATGCTAAATGCAGGCCTCATGGACGTGCCATCCTCCAGGAACTGGTCCTCCACAGGGACTTCAAGAAGCTGTGGCAGAAGACTGTGGTGGGAAAAGATCGCTGCTCACTGGAGAAGGTCCTGAAGAATGTGTTGAAGAAGTAGACAAGAGGAGGCAGCATGGTGGTGCATTGAAGAGCACTGTCACCTTAGTTTAAAGCAGCAGCCTCAGGAATCCTAAGGTGCATTAAAGGCACTGGTTTTATGTGAGGAGTCCGAACATTATGGGGACTAGAAGGAGCTGGTATCAATATATGAAATTATAAAAGCACACAAACTGATGACAACAGAGACAGGTGATATGTCTGCTCTGTCTCCATCTCTCAACATTAAAAGCACCACACCACAAAATGGATTAAGTATGGTGCCACTTTTTTATAAGGTATATGACTGCTTCCCCGATGAAATTAGTCAAACAATTTTGACTTCTCTGGTAAAATGACCCAAATAAGACATAAGCCATAATAAGAATGTAACTGAGAGGGACTTGCGACATCTTTATCTTACATCTTTCCAACTCTTTCTTAGGGGAGTTACCATTGAACAGATTACAATTATTAGTTTAGTGGAGACAAATATTAGGTTTATCTTCTGCTCAATAACTCCACTAACAGCACATTAAGATACGACAGCACTTTGTAAACTAATCAAAAGGGTTTTTTTTGGTGAAGAGCTAAATCTGATACAGAACACTGTACTCCTCTTTTTCTCCTCCAAACTCATGTGGCCAGACAATCTAAAGGCCTTATTAATGCTTAATAAAACCATTAGTAATGTTTTATAGGTAACTAAGAAGTCATGAGCTTTAGCTTTGATGGACTGTGAAAATCTTTGTCTTTGTTTGCCATTTAAATTTGTTATGTGATTAGTTTTTGAATAATACATTAAATTGAACCTAAACATTGGAACATGCACAGTTTATGCAACGACACACTTCATGTGCTCAAACACATTTATACATATCTAAACTAATGCACACATTCTGACCGTGTGATGTTACAGTATGTATACAATAAGTATGTCAACAGTCTCACTAAAAACCTTCAAGAGCTGCAACAATTAACCCACTAAATGGTTATTACTGTAGATCAACAGATAATTCATGTTAATAACTGCATATTTAGTTTATGTTAATTCATGTAAAGTGTCTTTGAGTACCCTGAAAAGTGGAAAAGCCATTCTTTTTCTTATTATTTAACTCATTTCTCAATAAACTGTAAGATAATAAGGATTTATCTTTGGCTAGACTCATGTCACTTTTATGTCTTGAGGGTTTTGGACTTCAGACAAATGAGGACATTTGAGGATACATGGCGGCCATTTTTTAAATTTTTTTAGATGTTTAACAAATATAACAGTATTTTATATACATATAATAAGCAAAAGTATTATTTTTAATTGCCCTACCTTGCAACATGCAGTCGTACGCTTTCCTGTCCCTCCTGCCGAGGGCTTCCCAGAATCCTGTGGGCTCTGTCCCTTCATCAAATTCCCGGATGGACACCTTGCTGCTGCTGTGGAGGCCTGTTTCCAGAGGACAACTGCAAAAACACAGAAGGTGTCACTTGGGGTCAATTCAACTCCTACTTCCTGAATCTTTCTTTCGGGCAAAACGGTTTCCACTCACTGTTCTTTGATCTTATTGGCGGCGGTGTGCGCCACCTCCCGTGTGTGCATCTGAGACTTGCAGCCGTGCCACAGGTAGATGAGGGCCTGGCTAACGCTCAGCAGCACCATGGAGACTCTGGAGCGCAGACTGCTGCAGTGACAGGCCACCTCCAGCAGGTGTCCCTCCACCGCCACCTCCCCACGCACACAATACAGACGCCAATCATCTGAGAGAGGAGAAGGAGATAGGAATACGTTTTCTCTCCCCTGCATTGTCATTTGATAGTTATGCTCACATTAACGGCAAAAGAAGAAGACGTACTTTAACCACTGGAAGCCTCAAGAAAGAAGCTCATTTATTTAGAAGGCTGTGAAAATACAGAGCTCCAGCAAATTTTGTGAGCGTTGATCCCTCAGGATGGGTTCTATTCTGAACATGGAATTGTTCTTTATTCTACAATGCACTTCTCAGATATGACTCACTCCTTTTGGGGAAATGAAGAATTTACATGGCTGCTACAGAGACAGTCATTGCTGTGAGTCTCATTGAGGTAGAACTGTCAGAAATCGATTAGAGTATAGAAAATATGGACCTCTAAACGGATTGTGTGCTAATTAATCCTGTACATAAAGATAGAATAGCAGCAGCGAGCAAAGTGAACGTTTATATTGATCAATAATCATCTTAACCTCCTGAGACCTGAGCTCTCCAGCCTTTGGAGGTTCTTGAAAATGTCCTTGAAAAAATTGTGAAAATCTGTATCCAAAATTCTTGAATATTTGAATTATTACAGTTATTACAGTAAAAATTTCAAAATATTCCCAAAAATGTCTTCAAAATATTTGAATTATTCCAAGAAAATTCTAAATGACCCATATTTTTTGTATCACTCTGAATGTCTCACTAAAAGTTTTAGAAAATTAACGAATCAATAAAAAATAGACAAAAAACATTTCAGTTAAAATTGAGGATATTTTTCATGTCATTTCCAGACAAAATTTCACAAAAAGTCCTGACAAATTTCACTAATATTTTCATGACAATTGCTGGAAATGAACAGATTTTCATTGTCATGTCAAAATGTAATGTCCCCACATGCGCACGCAGGGTCTCAGGACATTAAAGCTATGATGTGGCCTTACTCTGTGAGTTTTCCTCCTCCTCTTCTCTCTTTCCCGAGTGGACGACCATCCCTCCTTTGAAGCACTGCAGGAAACACGGAGGCTCCTTACCCTGCTGGACTTGAACCTGCAGGAAGATTAAGTGATTCAGCAATAGAAAAGCTCACAGAAAACCGACTTGTATTCGTGACGACCTTTGCTTTTTCATACACCCTCCCTTTTGCGTACCTGCGCTCCCCTCTCCTCGTCCAGCTCCACCGTCATGAGCGCCGACGTTCCTTTCTCGCTGACGGTGGAGTTGCGGCCCTGCCAGAAGAAGTAGCAGCACTTCTCCTTCCCAGCTCCTGCCGTCTTCAGCTGCTCTGGGTTCTGTCTCTTCCCAACTGATGACAACACAAAATTGTAAAACTGAGTGCCAGAACACGGTCCTGGAAAACTACATGTTGACTTTTTCATTTTTCTATTCTGCTGTGAGCCTTGATTGATGGAAGCTGCAGGGATATAATGCTCTGTGAGTGCATGAAGACAACATTTACTATAAGACACACTATGTTTTTTTTTTTTTTAATAATGATGAAGCTATGCATAAGTCCAGTAAGGAAGATCTGTTCACTTAAGTTCTGTCTCTGTTTTTCTCAGTTAATAGGGGCTTTTCCCCCCTTCACTATTCTCTTTAACACTTTCCATTTCCCTACGCTGTCACAATAATTCATAACTTCTACATAACTACTCTTGTCCTTTGTTCTATCTGCCTGCGTTCTCCAAGTCAATCAGCCCCTAGAGCATGTTCTTTAAATGCAGTGTAATGTCGTCGATCTCCCTTTCAGACGTCAATCATGCGTCCCTCCTTCTCCAGGTTGTCCATGGTGTCTCTACCAGCCTCCATCAGTCAACTTTACTCCATCATCATCATTATCTAGAGTTTTGGGACACTGCTATATGATGTAACATCTCACTGAAGTTTAACCCCCCAAAAGTTTCGTATACTCATGTTTCTGGAATAGGACGGCATGGTGATGCACTGGCTAGCGCTGTCACCTCACAGCTAGAAGGTCCTGGATCTCAGTCTGCATGTTTGGGTCTCCTCCAGGCGTTGTGCCTTCCTTCCACAGCCCAGACACATGCATGGTGGGTCATTTGGAGATTCTACATTGGCGGTGGGTGTGAGACTAAGTGGGCATGGTTGTCTGTCTGTCTGTGTGTGGCCCTGTGATGGGCTGGCGATCTGTCCAGGTTGTACCCTGCCTTCGCCCTACGTCACCTGGGATAGGCTCCAGATGTTTCTGCAATAAATTTTGCTCTTCACTCCTAATTATTTCTCCTTATTGTACTTACACTCTTTAGATTAAAAACATGACTATATTACACTATTGTTTTGCTGGAGTTGTCTCAACGTGATCTTCACAGAAACACTTACTTTGCAGCTTCATATTTCTTCATTTGCTCTTGTTAACTCAAATGTCTGCACTACTCTAGTCTGGGTTTTGCTTTATATGAATTTGTGGTGATCCACAACTAACTAGCTTGTTGAAATTCACACAAAACGTGCTGCAGTCTCATTTATTCTGCTTGACAAAACAAGAGTAGTATAAGAGATTAGCATAGTCAACTTTAGATGTTTGGCTGTGCAGTATGTAACTGTAAAAGCTCAGTGTGTAAATCAAAGAGTTATCACCTCCGCCAAGCGTAAAGCGGAGGTTATGTTTTTGCCGGCGTTTGTCTGTTAGCAAGATAACTTGAAAAGTTATGAACGGATTTTGATGAAATTTTCAGGAAATGTTGATAATGGGCCAAAGAACAGGTGATTACATTTTGGTGCCCCTCCTTCCCCCCGCTCTCTCCCCGAAGTATATTCGTCATTAATTAGACACCAACATTCATCGCAGTGGCTCAATTTTTAGATTTTAGCGCCTCAAAATGTATTTTGGAGAAGGGGAGAAGGATGTGTTATGTAGTTGAACTAGCCTGCAGTGACCCACATAAAATCTAGGACTATCTAGTGTTGTTGATTCAGCCAAGTGCAACTCCTCTCTTTAGATGTGTATTCGGTTCAATCATCATCGTTCACTTGGGATGCAGCCTTGTACATCGTCCTAATTTTAATTTTCTACTATCCTGAATCCTGGGAGTTCAGCAATAGTGTCAAGAAAATGAAAACAAAAAAAAATGGGGTTTTGATCCCACTAGTTTACATTATTTTACTGTTTTACTATTTACTGAAACACTAAAAAATAAATCACATTATGTTTTATTTTCTACCTAACTGCTCCTTGAATAGATTCTAGGTTATATGACTAATATAATACATGAGCTCAGTACTGACCTGCAGTGCTGACCATGTATTTCCACTTCACCACGTAGGTGTCGCCCTCATGGAACTGGCCGATGCTCTGACGAGGCAGGCGGCTGTAGTCGAACTCCAGGATGTGCCACACCTCCACCGCCTGAGTGCTGATCTCGTAGCTCCGCCACTCCTCCGCCTCCACCAGGCCGTAACCCCGACCCACATTGAACCCGTCCAGGATGGTGCAGACAGGTGCCTGGTGGAGGGGCAGCATCAGGGAGGCGTCATACGCACGTGGCTGATCAGGGATGTGCTGCTCCTGGGGTGAGGATGCAAGTGGAAGGAAGAAATAAGAATGATGGCAGAGGAGGACAGAATCTGTATAACCCTCACATGAATGACAGCACGAGGACTTTGATGTAATAAAGTACTTTTTGACACCTTTTGGTCAGTGATGTGATCGTTGGTGTTTTTTGTGGGACTGGGAGTTTTCCTGGAGTCGTTCCAGTCCACGAACTTCTCTTTGAACAGGGTGGTCTCATTGTGTTGCGTCAGTCTGCCAAACACTGCCCAGTCAGGTCGGCCCTGGCCTTTTCTACAGGTGAGATGAGGTGATACAGTACGTCAGTGATAGGATGGCAGTCGATACATTGCTGTCCTAATAGCAGTTATCTGTGGCCTTATTTACAGTATTTTGACCATCAAGCAAGACTGGAACACTTAATTCAGTCTAATTACATTCTATTGGGTGGTTATTACCACCAATATTAGAAAGAATAATTTCATTCGGAGCTGCAATTAGAATAAAATGCATAAACAAAATGTGCAAATTTTAAAATTACTGCAAGATTTACCTACTGTATGATGCTGTGGTCACAAATCTCAGTCACATCAGGATTTTTCATTGGATATTTTAAAACTTAATACAAATACAGTGTCCAATGACCTATTTGTATAGCGGGTGGACAGTTTTTGAATTTGAAATGATTCCACAAAGAGGAAGAACAGTGTGTAAATACACATCCTGTAAATAATGATCTACTGAATAAATAATAGATGTAATCCTGTGTTTGAGCAGTAGTTTTTTTTTAACAATCAAGATGGCAGCCACACAGTTGCAGCGGCCCAGCACTCCTCAAGTTTTAGTTATCCCTAAATATCATCGCCATCTGTAGTGTGTACATATCCATTCTATTCAATTTTTTTGTGTGTCTTATGCTGCTAATTTGAAATGAAGAGCTGATAAGATCTATCTATCTATCTATCCATCCATCATGTTTCCATACTTTGGTATGAGTGGGTTGCACTCTCCCGGGTCCAGCGGGTTGATATCACAGTTTGTATAGTCGAAGGTTCCGTTCCACAGGTGCTTAGCCAGCTGAAAGGCCACTTTCCTCTGTGCTAGAGTCACTTCCTTCCCATGCCAAATGTACATCTCACTGCCAAAGTCAAAAACCAAAACCTGCACAGAAAACAAACAGAGGGAAAGAGATATTTTTTCAGTAGTATGCATTGCTGTCTGCCACAGTGTCCTTTTTAAAGCACCACTCGGGGGAGCCAAAGTCATTTAAAATTCTAGACATACTCTTGAGGGGTTAAAGGCCGTGTTGGAGTTGTGACTGATTTATAGTTTTACAAGTACATGATACATTGTTAAAAGCTTAGATATGACATTGAGGGGAAATTGTTAACTGAGGTTGTCAAACCTCCTTGGGGTTGAGCAGCGAACAGCGGGGCATCTTGGCCCAAAAGTCATCGTCTGGGACCAGTTTGTCATCCATCAGCCGGTAAATGCAGTTTGTCTCCACGATAGCGCTCTCATACAACTCATCCTCGTCTGGTGTTCCTGCAGCTACAGAAAGAAAAGCAAGGGATTTGAATTACATTTCACTGCTTCAGGAAGTGTTTCCTAAAGGTTGTTGTGGATGAAAAATGTTACTCTTAATAACTACTTTATAATAACTCAGAAAAATCCAAAGTTGTCTTTGTCTTTTTTATTTCAAAGCTTTGAAGGTATGATCATCACACAGAGTGTCTGGCAGTCTGCATGAAGAGATACAAAAAGTAGAAAAGAAAGCAAGTTGGTTATATGCAGTTCTAGTGTTATCTCAATACGCATTTCCTGGCACCCGTTTCCCATAGCTGCATAATGAGAAGAAGCTCAATATTTTAGGGAGTTTTCTGGTTCCCAAAACAAAGAAAGAAAGAAAGACTGTCTCAGGTGAAAACCAATTAATTACTGTGCTAAAGGAGTAAACCCTCAGACAATCCTAACAGGTCATTCTGACTCTATCAAGGCTTCTCTCTGTGTGAACAAAGTTGTTTTGCACAATCAGCATCTTCACAGCACATACAGAGACATAGGTTATAGGAATAATTTTTTTTTCCATAACATTGTCAGATTTGAATCCTTACATTGAAAACTTGACTGCCCTCCTAGATTCTTCCAGAACTCCTTGACAGCGTGGCCGTGCGTGTTGATGCCTTCCTCGATGACCTGGACATAGTTAGCTCGGCAACCCAAATCTCTCTTGCTCTGGATGAAATTAGCTAGCTCTGAAGCCTGACAAAACGAAACAGAATGTCTTATTACAAATTGTGAAAGAAGTCCTGTTGAATTTAGTTCCAAAAATACAGAGGTTCTGTTCACCCTAGATGGGTAAAGCTTTTAATGCTTGAAAAAATATGATGTAAATTGATATCAAATAAACCCAGATATCATTTGGGGGGAAAACACTAAGGAAAGTCTGTGAACTTTGCCATTTTGTCAACAACTTTTGAATGAACAACTTCATAAATAATGTGGCCTGAGGCTTGGAGCCTTCCTTTATGTCAAATTGAGGTCACCGCTTTGTTCGGCCAATCAAAGGTCATCTCTCACACACACACACACACACACAGACACACACACACACAAACGTCTTCCTGAGCTATGCTACTGCTGCTTCCTCTTCACACTCGGTTTACATCCGCCAGCTTGGGATGTAGGCCTGTCCTACATACAGTAGCAGCACCCTTAGTCTGCCTCCGTTTATATGACTGAGAGAGCTGTAAACTCATT
>OMNN01102189.1:7038-17481 GCA_900302755.1 Chromis chromis
GACAAAGCCTGTCTGGTGGTACTTGACACTGGCTTCCTCAGCGTGTGTCCTCTCCATCCCCATCTTCTTCTTCCTATTTCCTGTTCTGCTGGGATCTGCTCTGTTCTTTCCCAGAGGCTGATGTTGCTAATATTGTCTGGCCAGTACACCCTCAGGATTCTCTGGAGGCAGCTGTTAATGAAAGCCTGCACTTTGTTTATGGTGGCTTTTGTCATCCTCCATGTCTCGGCACCATAGAGCAAAACTGACTAATCCCAAATAACTAGGGTAAATCAAAAATGCATGGCCCCCAAAAAAGTTGGGGTCTCAGGAGGCTACATCGCTGATGAATTGAGAATATACTATGTGGGTTATAAAACTATGTCCTTTAGCTTGGTTACCAGTTTATTTAGCGGGTTTCCTCTCCACAAATCCAAGTTGATCTTCACAAGGCTGTTTTTTTTCCGTCTGGCATTTAGCTGTGCATCTGTTCTAACCAACACACAGTGCTGGGAACTGTGTGGCATTTTCTGCTGCTTTTTCCTGTTTATACTTCCTATTTTTGCCAACACTGCTTGTGTTGCTCTTTGCGTGGGAGTACAGTTGCATGGGGATGTGTTCATGCACAATGAAGACCGAGAAAATCAATAGATTACATCACCTCCTTAATTGTACCAAACTTTTAACTTTAAACCAAATAAACGAATAAATGATGACACTACCTTACTGTAAACCAGCATTTTCCCTGGGTTTGCAGGGGGCTTAGGGTTTTTCCTATCTTGATTCTGACCTGTATCCTTAACATACTTGTGAAGGGAAGCTGACAACATCCATTGTACTTAGTCAAAAGTCATTGCCAACAGTTGCTAGCTTTGCATAAGCATTTCTGTTGACGGGAAAACCCTGAATGTTACAAATGTTTTAATTGACACAGTGCTATGTTTTTTGTACCATATCTCACATATAGCTCACATATATTTACTTGTATCCCATATTTTTGCAGTTCGGAAAGACTGCTGGTGCAACAAAGGACTAAACAGTCAGTGAGAAATGGTGAGGCGAGATGTTGTGTAAAATACAGACCTAGTAAATGTCAGTGTTGTACCACCTGAAAAGTCCGATCGGACGCTTGCAGTACGTTGGTGTTCGCAAAAAGAGACTCTTAGTGATGTGCATACACTGCCAGTCATTTAGATGCTTTGCTTTATGGAGGAAAAGGATGTGATGCCTCTGGGTGCAGTGGACGGTAAGGGATGTTGTGAGCGACACAACTCCATTGAACCAGGCTATTACATCCCCTCAAGAGGTACAATTACTACCCACATTGAAAGGCGTTACAACAAAAAGAAAGACAAAGTGGCTATGACGACTGTCTGTTGGACTGCATTAACTGCAGAGAGTTACAACACAGTTACAGTCCACTACATCGATAAAGACTGCCATTTGAAATCCGTGGTCCTCTTAAACAATCAGTGAAGCACACCAGCAGATGACCTAACTGAAAAGTTGAATGAGGCTGTGCAGACTTGGGGGCTAGCTGGGTAAGTAAGTCTGTGTCCATGAGAACAATAAAAAACATATCGTGACAGCAAATTGTCCTACTTGTGCAAACTTGCATTTGCTTCGGGCCCACTTTACATTTGGCCATTAGTGATGGATTTTCCAGCTGTGTGCACCAGTTCATCGCTGCAGCTGGGAAGCTGATGAGGCTCTTCAATCATATAACACTGTTGCTACCAAAGCACTGGAGAGCAGGCAGCAACAAATGAAACTACCAGCTTACTGGCTGTTCCAGTCAGGCTGCATAAAAAGATGGAACTGTGGCTGCAAGATGTTGAAACACAGTTGGAGTGGTGCTGGGTATTAACAGTGACAAAACTCCAAGATGCCAAACACTTACCCAATCACCTTCTGATCAGTTCCCACCTACTGGGAGAAAAGATGGCAGCTTGTAGAGTTTGAATCCAAAGTCCGAGCCTGGCAGGATAAACAAATAGGGATAATTACTGCACTAATTGCATTGTACTGCATTTACCTTACTCATTGTGTGCACAAGTTCAGTCCCCTGACTTGGCGTCCTCACTAGTGCTGTTTGCATTAATTCTAGACCCTCGTTACAAGCAACTTGGATTTCTTAGCATTCATTAAATATCTATGTGCAAGCTCAGATGTTGCTTTGCTACTGGAACAGATTGCATGCCACCTTTGCTGTACCACTGAAATGACAATTCTTATTCTAGAGCTAATAGTTGTAGAAGGTGAAGTCCTCCGAGGTACAGTACAGGCTTCAGGGAATTCTACCTGCTATGTGATTGCATGTGTTTGATGTAGCCTGGCTGCATAGTGTTCTCTGCAACGCGACCCCCCGAGGCAGTAATTCACTGGTCTCACTGAAATGAATGAAGAAGACTTTTTCTCTTCTTTTCTGAACAGGGCTGGGAAGTAGTCCTGCTTTTGTGTCACGCAAACTTTTATCTGCTGCTATAGTGGTTATCAGTGATGGTGACAGATGAAGGCCTGGACACTGACAGGAGGCAAAGAGACCACCCAGAGAGTTGAATTGTAATAAAGTCCAGAGCACACAGGGGCACTCTAAATTTCTCTGCTATGACCCAGATCCTTTTTAGGTATTGATTTCTTTTTTGTTGCCCCTGCTGGAGTTTGCTGCAGCCAGTCTTCCAAGCATCTTGTGCCCAGTAATATAAAAAAAGACGTAAAGTAGGCTGTTGAGAGAGGGGAGAATAGAAGTGTACTCCTCCCGCTAGGGTAAGTCTTCTTCACTTCATGACATCTTTCTTCCTACTTGGTGAAATGTCTAGGCTCAAGTTGGAGCACCAGAAACTTTTAGAGGGAGAAAAATAGAAATGTATCTTTAGCAGCTTGGCTACAAGAAAGCACATTTATAGGGCTTCTATCTATCTGTGAGCTAGTTCTGAAAGCAGATGTTTAGTTTTCAGACACGTTTATTGGTAAAACACTCTTCAAGACAAGCCTCCATCTTGTATTCCTTAGCATACCAACCTCAAATCAGTCTCATAGCACTTTGACTGAAAGGTACCATTCCACTGTTCAGGTGTTTGCAAGGTTTGCACATCTGCATACTATAAGGGAAGGACTGTGAGTAGTAGTTTGGCAAATGGGGTTTTAATTTGTTCCAGTGTAACGGTGTTGGTGCCTTACCTGAAAATGTTACCTTCTCTTCAGTTTACCTTGTCTTTAAGATAGTGCCCAAAAGTCTGTGTTTAGCTGTCCAGCCAGAACATCCACTGTCTGTAATTTATAAGGACTCAGGTGAAATGTCTACAAGCTGTAATTCGTCCAAGCTGAGACACTGCAACCTTCCTCAGTGAGATAACAGAGACATAGCCTGCATATGGGTGTGTCAACACATTGAGGAGACCTAATTGGTACATTGAACAGCAAGCTGATCCGCTGATGTCATGCCAAGCTAACCTTTCACAACACCCATGTTCTGTTAATATTTCAGCAGGTGAGGAGTCATCAGTACAAGCTGAGGGAGAGCTGTTTTAGGTTACCAAAGTACTCCAGATGTGGCAATGTTAAGCCCAGTGATGTATTTGACGCCACAGTACAGGCTGAAGACTTCATTGGTGCTTGTAATGTAGAAGTACACGTTGTTGTTTTATCATCTTGTACTCAGGCAGCTTTTTAGTCCATTAACATGGCTAAAATAAAACACTTGTTCTCTTCTCTAATAGCCATTACACATTTGTACCAAGCCAAACAACTTCAGGTACTTTGTAAATGGGGTTAGACACACAGTGACTGATGCATTTTCATTTCAGGAAAAAATCACTAGCAGCTTCTGCTGTCCTGTAACACCCCATTTGTTAAGCTTTAGCAGTGGCTCAGTGCTATTAATGCCTTTCACTTTTGCCTACTCTCATAACAAATGCCATCTGGAAGTCAGACAGAATAACAGGAATTATCCTCTACAGTGCTGCATAGCCTGTGTTTTGCTTGTGGGGACTGTCAGAGGGCAGGCTGTGACTGTGGACCACTGTCTGCTGCAGCTGCTGAATGCATGCTGTGTCCGGTGTTTGTATTTCCTCGCTACTTCACTACTGCTGAGTGAACATGGCTAAATGAAATTGGTATAAAGCACCCCGAGGGACACTCCTCTCCTATACTGTAATGTAGCAGAGGCCTAGACCCTGGTGGCTGTGACAGACAAAGGGAGAGGCTCTGCAAACATGAGCTACAGCAGTAGTGTCGGTCAGCCATGTTAGTGGACCACAGGTGCGCCCTAAGATAAATTTGATGGATGGTATTAAAATCCGTGCTGCACAAAGCCTTAACATTCAATTATGTGAGCTGTGTCTTCAAATATGTGCCCCTAAAAGCACTTAGTCCAGCTTATTTTGTTCCCTTTCTGAATGGTCACTCAATTAGTTTAATTATACACAGCACTGCTTAGCCGAAGGGTAAGTTCTGCTATGCTGATACTAACCCAGCTAAATCGGTTCCAAAGATGGAGCCCCCCATTTTAGAACGCACCACTCTTAGGCCAGGCTCACACTACAGTAGTTTTAGGATGTCTTTATCATAGCTGTTAAAGGTCATCCAAATTAACAACACTCCAGCAGACAAATGCACCTTTCAAAGCCCAACAAAATATCAGAGAGGGTTGGTTTTCACAAAACTACAGTGTCCCAGATAGGACCATAGCTTTGTAGCTAAGCTAACAAGGAAGCTAATGTTAACAGGTATAGCGTTTCACATTGTGCATCAATCTTGTCGTCTACCTCACTTGATGTACACTTCTGGTGAACCTGCTATTCCACGCTGCTTTCTCCTCCCTCTTCTGCTATCTGCGTGTTGTCGTTTTCAAAATCCTGTTTGCTACAGGAAACCGATCTGGCTATGCAAGACCAGCAAACCTGTGTTTTTAGATCTACGTGGCTATAAAACCCTTCACAAACGTTGGGTGGACAAATGCCATGATGTAGTGTAAAAAACCGACAGAGCAAGTAATGTTACTGATGTTAGCTAAGTCATGGGTTAGCATGTGAAGCTGGCATGCAGAGAGGATGACACCGTTTCCCAGAGCCAGCACACGAGCTCCAGACAGTTATAACTCTCCTGCTACCTTAGCTCACACCTATTACTTCCAGTAAACATAGCAAAAACTAATGTTACCCACCCCTCAATCAGAAACTGATCAACATCCGGATCCGTCTTCATGTCTGTCTCCTCTTTGGCTCTTCATCTTGATAATGCAACTATATTGTGGAGTCCAGCATTTTAATATGTGCCAGTTTACCATCCCTCTCCTGCCCATCCTGCCCTTTGCAGGAGCATGAACACCCGTTGTTGCTGTTTGGCTGGAATAGTGTGGATCAGTCCGAACCTCTGTGTTAGTTTGTTTCCCATTTACAGCAGCAACGCACTCACAGAGACAGCAGACTGTAATGAGACATTCACTGAATTTGACAAAGTGTACTGGATTAGAATCACTGACTCCACCTTTAAGTGTTGAGGGCGTCTGAGCATTTGAGCTTAATTAGAAAGTTACTTAAAAGTCCTCATCATGGTAATTACTTCAGAGCTGCCAGTATGTCAAACTAGCTGCAGTGATGTTTTTTTCTTCCCTCCAGCCTGAGTGAGCTGGCTCCGTTTCTCTGCTGAACAGGGGATCAGAGATGGAAATGTTACACGTTAATTCACAAATGTTTGTGTGTGAGTATATGGGTATGGTTTGACTCATGTTTGTGAATATGTGTTCGTGAACTTAGATATCCGCCTGTGTTTGCAAGTGTGTAAGAGAGGGAGAACACTGCATACTATATGATCAGAATGTGTTTACTGTCCCAACCCCATGCTGGAGGCTGCTTCTCACCCTCCTGCTGTTGGTTCTGTTACCACTGCTGGAGCAAAAGGTGTGTGTGTGTGCGTGTGTGTGTGCGTACATGTGTCTTTGGTTGCATAAAATCTGTATTGCCCATTGCTTCTTCATGCTGACAGTCTGCTTTCTGTGGGTGTAACTAGCAAACGCAGATATACACAGTTGAATAAGCACACCCATAGGCACAGATGAATTGACTTGACATTCATTATACACACACACACACTTTTGCATGATAGCGCTGTACATGACGGCCTGTTTCGGGGGTTTCAGTGAAGTGGACATTTTATGCACACTACCACGCTGCTGCCTTTGTGCGAAGAGGGTGTACGGAAGTCTATATTTCACCTGTGAAGATGACGGGTTGGGTTAAAATGCTGTGGCAGAGCGGCAATGGAAGGGAAGAAGAGCAGAAAGAACAGATTGATTTACTGTAGCTCTCACTCTTCACTCCATCACTGTTGTTTACCACATTGTCTAGAGTACATCCCACTTCCCTTAATTGTCTCCTTGTTTCCGTTCAATGGGATCTTTCCGATCATAGTCATCCTTTCCTAAGACATAAGAAGAGTGAGATAACGAGGGAAAACAACCTGGAGACGCCTTTCCCACTCAAGCATCATTTTAAGTGACGTCAGTCAGGGACGATCTATCAGCTGTCATTCTCTGCGGCATCTTTCAGTTCCTTGGAGTTGGGATTTGAACAGATTCCGATCAATGAATGTATAGTCACCATTATGCTGTACAAATACTAGGGATGCACGATAATGCCAATTTCAACCGATACCGATAATCGATAATTTTATACTTCTTGCAGCCGATAACCGATAATATCAACCGATATTTCTTTAACTGTCAACCCTCGCTAAAAACACGATCTCTAAAATATTAACCCCGCGCCCAAAAACAAAGATAACCCAAGAACCCGACCAGAATACCCTTCTAGACCTCCGCAGCTAGCTAGCTAAGCATGTAGCCATGCGTTAGCCACCGTATTAGTGAACCAACTACCGGATCCGACGTAATGCCCAAAGCGGGGCCAAGAGGAACTAAACCACTGAAAGTCGACTTGTGAAACTTAGAAGAGTGTGACCAGCAATGGGTCTTCACTCTTCATCAGGCCAAGGCAACTTGTAAACTGGAGCGAGCAACCTTGTCACCACTGCTGTGACTTGTCTCAAGCAACTGGTTAAAGTGGGAAACAGCCTATGACGACCGACCCAACCATGCAGTGTTATGACATCACACACATGCGACAGTACCGTTGGGGAGGGGAGGGGTTGAGGAGCCAGGCATGAGCACAAGCCACAACACAGACCAACTGCAAAAATGAAGATTCAAAGTCTTTATTATTATCGGGTCATTTTATCGGCTGATTTTTCGGAATTATCGGTATGATGTCATAATTTGCCAAAATTGACCGATAATTATCGGGCACCAATATTATCGTGCATCCCTAACAAATACACTAGTTGAAAAAACTCAAACACATCCCAACTCAACAAATCCCTGTTCAGACTTTGAAAAGATACAAATGTGTTTTTCACATATAGTTTTGTTTTTGGTACATCAACTTCTCCATTTGGCTATTTGATTGATATTTTAGCAATATGTACAAACATTGAGTATGCGAGAGGAGGCTGACCATTTCTATCAGTAGCCAGGCCTTCTATATGTATTTACAGGTTGTTAAGATTATTATTATTATTTGATTATCATGGTGACAGTGTTCATATTTTGTAGAAATAACATAGTAGTTGATCTACTTGAAGCCTCTTGAATGAGCGGTGGAACGTCTTGGAGCTAACTCAACCAAGTCCAGATGCTACGATTGAAACTACGAGGATAACCACGACCTGGATGACTGAGAATCTTCACACATATAGTAGTTGATCTATCTCAGGAGGAAAGGGAAATACAGCCCCTATCACAACTTGTGTTGGGGCCCAGCACATTGTGTGATTGGGATCATGTTTGCTGTTCTAACTAAAAAGCAACTTGTACTTGATTTAAAGTGGTGTTTTTCTGTGTTTTTCTCTGCCTCAGATATCTGGAGTCTTGGTGTGATCCTGTTCATGTTGGTATGTGGCCAGCCACCTTTCCAGGAAGCTAATGACAGCGAGACCCTCACTATGATCATGGACTGTAAATACACTGTACCGGCCCACGTGTCCAGCGCCTGCAAAGAGTGAGTCTTACATCCATTATATGTAGTTTTTTTGAGATGCTCTTGTAAATCAAGCTGGTCGAACATTGAGGTTTCGGTCACACTTTTACAAAAATCCGTTATACAGCTCAGTCTTGTGTTTTTTGGTTTCTAGAGTGTTTCCTCAATGTAGGCTGCCAGGCCTGAATACTGTTCCCACATGTCCTGGAAAACTTGGACACATTTCCAGTCTTGGAAAACACATGGGAAATGAATGAAACAGTGCAGTGCCCTGAACAATATTATGTTGTCCATAAAATACTTTTGACATTTTTAGCAAGAAAGAGACGACGTTAAAATGAGAAGGGGGAGAATATATGGGCTTAAATGGGGGAGACAGTGTTTGTTTCCTAAATAAAACAAAAGGTTGGATAAAATCACGATTGAACTGCAGCCATTAACCATCATATTGCAATATAAAGGTGTTAGACATCCACTTAAAGACCTAAGACTGTTTAAAACCACTTTCCTATGTAAAAATATTCATTAGTAAAAAGTTAAAAATGGTAATTCCACTGTGTTTTCTCAAATCAGACAACATTAGAGCAGGTTGTAAATCTAAAATCAACATATGGTTAGACTCTCCCTTTTTAGCTGGTCCAGATTTGACAAGTCTAGGGGGAAGTGGCTTTTGATCTAGACCTGGACCAATGTGATAAAAGCTGTGTAATCACCTTTTTTGTGTTCCCACAGAAAGGATAGAGATTTCACAAATATAAAGCTGTTTTAAAGGGTTAATGGAGTCTGTCAAGCCCAAGTTTAAGTACAAATGTAGGGTTTTTTTAATTGGCCATGTTGTGGCAGATTTGTGTGTATTTTAAAGGAGCCTTCCACAAAGAGTAAGCTGGTAGTAGGGTGACATCTCCATCTAAAATACCAGGCCTAAAAGATAAAATGATTTCTTGTAAAGAGTTGAAACCTTGCTGGACTCCTATTTGTTTACCACTGTATCAGTCATTATACTAGTTGTATCCCAGTTCTGCCCCTCTGCCTATGTCTGGCTTGTAGTTCACACACTGTACATGTGGTTTGGAGAAGAGCCAGTCCCATTAAGCTGAAATGGTCTGCAGTCGGGGGTATTGACCTGTAACAAAACTGCTGTTAGCTTGCACCAGGGACCTGATCACAGACTGGCCATGTTGTACAGCGTTTGCCATTCTGCCACCTCGTCTGTACCCTGGTTTGTATATTACATGTCATAACACAATCAATCAAGTTATTCACGTTCACCATAAGTCACATATCATCTTCTCAAAGTTTGTTTCTAGGCACAAATGAGTCATAGCTAGTCATTTATCTCAAAAAAACATGTAAATACTTTCCATACTTTTTGACTGGATAGAAACCTTGACTCACCATGTGGCAGTCAGTGTTTAGTGTTTCAGGCTGACAAACAAGCTGCCTACTGCTGTTCCATTATATTTAATACCACATCTAATTTTAGGACTTTACAGTAATTATGTTACCATTACTGACTTTCTCTCATTAATTGTTTAACTACGTTACTAACTCACTTCACACGAAAAAACAAAAAACAAAGAATGAAATGACAGAGTTCATCCACAGTACAAACATAGAGCCTGTTCAGCCACGTAGGAACATCCTGTATTCATATCAGCAATTATATAGCGCTTTTCTAGACACTTTACATTGCATTATTCATTCACTCCATACTCGATGGTGCTAAGCTACGTATGTAGCCACAGCTGCCCTGGGGTAGACTGATGGAAGCCAGGCTGCCAATCTGCACCATCGGCCCCTCTGACCACCACCAACCACTCACTCTGACACTGCATGCAACAAACTGAAAGCTTCTTGCTTAAGAGGATGGTGACGTCACTCTACTGGAAGTTTTGAAAACTCCGCCTGTTTTGCTCGCTAGTCCGCAACTCCCCAGGAGCTGTGAGCTGCAACCCATGGCGAGCGCAGCTTATACCACGTCCTGTGTGAAAGCAGCAATAACAGGAGATTCACCATTACCATACCAACCTGCAGTAGGCTGAGCCTGTACCCCACTCTACACCACTTTTCAAAATTATACAGTGGCTGGAGCCGGGCTCAGAGTTGGGGTGAAATCATGCTTTAATGTTTAGTACTAAGAGTTTAGAATTGTTCTGCAGTTTGTAAGTACTGCAAGTAAGAGGGGAAGGGAATGGAAGACAAAGTTCTTTTAGATGCATATATAACAGTATCATCTGCATACATGGAAATCTGCCCCATGACGCAATTCAGCAAAAATAATTTATGCAATATAAACAAGATGAATCTTGTGGAATCCCAGCTTTGTTGTCCAGAACACACTACCAAAGACCATAACTACTGTTTGAATTTTGTCATAAAAGTTACATTTCAAAAGAACATGTAATTAAACACGATAACCCTCCTCTAAGAT
>OMNN01102190.1:0-12683 GCA_900302755.1 Chromis chromis
TACTGAAGTGAACCGAAGTGAACCAAATGCAAATTTTTTGTGGACCAGAAAAAAAGCGTGGATTTTCTAGACCTTGTCCAACGTCTCTAAATCTAGTGCGATCTAGTGGGCCACTTGGTGACGCGAATCACGTCACACTCTGCATTGAGCTATTGTTTTTAAATATGGATGAAGAGATCCTTAGTTTTCTCACCATATTCGCCGTAGCGAGCTACACGTTATCTATGCGTAATGTTTCTGAGTCTTTATCGGAGTCCAGAGCGGCGTTGGAAACAATGTTGTTGTGGCACAAACAGGAAAGGAGACGCATCATAAGGCACTCCAGGAGGAGACGTGCTTTGTTACTAGCAGCTGCAGTGTGCTTCTGTCCCTTCCCGTTTAGAACTCATTTCATACGCTCCGGTTCCGGATAGTACGTTTGCATAGAGCAAACGAAGCGGCCCGAGACCACCTCTTCAAGTGAACCAGTTACACACTAAAAGTGGTGCGCACCAACTAGTCCCTGTTCACACCAGCAAAAAAAAACGGACCAAAGAGAGAATCGATCTCGAGTGCGCACTAAACGGCCCAGTGTGAACACGCCCTAAAAGACTCTCTCTCTCCAGCTGCCCTTTTGCTCCAACTCTAAGGTCATCTGACAGTATGTTCACTACATAAATTTCTCTGGGTGTCATATCCATGTAGCCACCTGTCTCCTTTCGCTCTGAGGGAGAATAATTCTGTGTGGACAGGGAGGAGGAGCGTCTGAATTGATGGCTGTGGAGTCATCTTTCGCTCTCACACTGGAATCTGTCCATCTTTCTCTCCATCTATGAAGACCAGTTAGTAATGCTAAACCCAAATCAGAATGGGCATCGCCAACTTCAAGTGATCCGCAGAAGAAGCGCTTTTCCTCCAAGTGCAAATATTATGGCACTTGAGTTTTTATGGCTTCAGTGATTCAAGGTTATGCAGCATTTGTGCAGTTTCACGATGGCACAAACTGCTGAGTGAAGCAGACAGTAACCGACAAAGAGAGCATGAAAAAGACATCTACACTATGACGGGCATTTCTTTTTCATTATGCATCAAAACTGGAAACCTTTGCCAGAAGACGCAAACAAATAAAAAGAAACAGAGAAAAAAAGCAAAGAGAGAGTGACAGTCGGAGGGAAAGACAGACGTCTACAAGAGGGGGTGGATGTTTGTGAAGGGGAACATGAAGTGGCAGACTGAGTATTCAGTGTCAAGGCAAGGTTAGGTTTCCAGCTTCAGCGTTGTCAACACTCTCACTCCTTCGCCTGGCTCTGCGTCGCTCTGCAAGCCCACCATGTGTTGGGCAGGATGGGGTTCGCCCTTCAGAACAGGAGCTGGCGTCACCACCCGTGCCAAAACCACTCCGAGTTTACAACACATGGAACCTGCGAACATGACACCGGCACTCGGTGGAAAACAGCATGCAGGACCAATTCTGTCACGGCCCGGGCCATCTGAAATGAATGTTCTCGCCCCACATCGCTTGATCTTGTTGATCCATCCCCTTTACTCCTGCCAGGTTTGGATTTCCCTCCTCCCAAACACACAGTTTGTCACACTTGAACCCCCTGGATCAAAGCCTGATAAATTTACAATGCCTCACTCCTGACTTGTGATGTTTAACTTATGCGGGCCTACTTACCATGTGTGCATTTGACAGGAATAACCGCTTGAGAGACAACACGTGAAACAAAAGAATCGGGAGATCAAAGAGGGGTGTGGACGGCATGAGAGACAGAGCTGGGTGGGAAGATATGAAAAAATATTTCTGAGAGTAATACCGAAGGAGCGAAAACATGTGTGCTTGTTTAATGTTGGTGTGGGAAGCCGATAGGAGTGTTGTAACGGGGGAACGGGGAATAGGGTCTGTGGCTGCTAGTGTTTAGGTTCTGCAGCGTCTGATGACAGCTAGCTGTTCTTCAATGTGGCTACAAGCTGCCCACATTGCTGCTGGGGCAAAGACAAAAGACTGCAGGAACACTGAGTTGCAGGATGAGTGACAACTGACTGACTGGAAGAGTATGAGGGAGTGAATGTACAACCAGAGTGATTCACTTTAAAAGAAAAGTGACCCAATATGGCCCCAAGGTAACCAGTTTGGAATGTGGGACAAGTCATACCTGAACAAATGCCCACCACTAATGATCCTCTTCAGAATAATCTGGCATTTTGAAGAACGTGCTTTCATTCCTTTCTTGCAGAGAGTTAAATGAGTCCGAATGGTAAATATGAAGCTACATGTGATTTAAGACAAAGGAAACTTCATACATCTATTTTAATGAGACTGGTGCATAGGGGAGGTTTCAAAAAGACTCCTGCACACTGTCTAACTAGCAAAAATACATTTATTTGCCTTGTTCACTGCTGGACCTTCATCAGGCAAGTGGTTTGGTACAAAAAGAGACCAGCTTAAATAGGAAGTGGTTGAACTCTGCAACCAGTGATCATGCTGGTTCACATACTATAGGAAGGTATGATCATGATCTGTCACGATTTATTATTAGATCAGGAAATTGATTGGTTTCTTGGTATTTATCACAGAGAATATTCACATTAGTTTCACTCTGATCAGCCAAAAACTAAAGTGATTTCCACATATACTTTATTATGGGACAGTGTCAGACACAAACTTCTTTAACCCTTTAAGTCCTACTGCGTCATCGGCGACACGTTCGGGCAAGCACACTTTGGAATACCGTAATTATGTCACCGTTTGTGCCATCGGAAAAAATCCAATGGTTTCTGAAAGCTGAGGCATTGCGCTTTACAGCCAATGTGGCGTCATTACGGTAATTTCATTTGTGCTCCCCCAGGAAGCTCTCGAAGCAGCCCCTTTGTTCCCAGAGAGCGTGGAACTGCCCTGTGTGATTTAAAAACAAACACACAAAAAAATGTATGCTCAATTTCATAGTTTTTTCCCCACTAAAACACTAAAATCAAATTCCGTTTTTGTGTTTTTCTTCATTTTAAACCATCATTACACTCTTATAACAGGCAGTAAATTGTAAATAACTGCCAGATATTGAAAGTTTCTTCTGAAAAAATGGGCACAAGCACTCACAGGACATTTTCTGACCCTTTTGTAATCAAAATAAGAAAAAAAGACCAGGTGGACATTTTGAGGCTCAGGTCTTATGAGAGAAAGAATGATGAAATTATTTATTTGACATTTATTTGGCAGCTGGATAGCTCAGTGACTAACACCCCTGTCTTTGGCATGGGAGATCGACAGCCCAAATCCCGGTCAGGGTGCAGTTGTCCAGCGAGGACCCTTAGGCAAGGTCCTTAATGCTAAATGAAATTGTAGAATTGGCGATTAGACCCCATAGTTGTGCCACGAGCTGTACAGAAATCTCCCCTTGATGAAGTGTAGAGATGCTGCTGGTGATGGAGAAGCGGAGAGGAATGATTCTGAAGATCTGGATGGATGCGATGTGGATCAGGACTACTGATGAGTTCAGTGGAAGGATCCATTAGCGCCGGCGGTAGATGAGGGTTTCATCTGAAATGACAGCAGCAGAGAAAAGAAGAGTTTTAAGATTTGACAGGAGTGAAATGAATGAATCACAGATAAACGCTGTGGCAAAATCTGATTGGTTTATCTGTGGAAAGAGCGCCTTCAGTTAGCTGATATGATGAGTTACGAGTGGGGAGAGACAGAGATAGAGGATACACGGTGCCTATTAACAGTATCCACACTCTTGGAAGTTTTCCCCTTTTTATTGCTTTTCAACATCTGAATCATGATCAATTTAATTTGGCTTTTTCATGACAAGAATGTACAAAAAAAGAATCTTTCATTTCAAAGTAATGTCGATTAATTGAAAAAATATAACATAAAGTGATTGCGTAAGTAGCTTGACTTGAAAAGGGCTGTACACTCATGATCCCTATGCAACCTGAAAGAGCTTGAGCAGTTTGGGTTGGAAGAAACCCCCGCTGTACATCATCAAAAAAACACACCATCCCCACCTTGAAGCATGGTGGTGGCAGCATCATGATGTGCTTCTTGGCAGCAGGCTCTAGAAAGCTTGTATAGGTAGAGGGAAAAAAGAATGCAGTAAAGTATAGGGAAATACAGGAGGACAACCTTATGCAGTCTGCAAGAGAACTTCTACTTGGGAGAAGATTTGTTTACCAGCAAGACAATGGCCCGAAGCGTACAGCTAAAGTTACTCAGAAATGGTTTAAAGACGATGTGAATGTTCTGGAGTGGCTGAGTCAGAGCCCATACCTCAATCCAATAGAGAATTAGTAGCTGGACTTGAAAATGGCTGTTTTCTCACAATCCTTGTGCAACCTGACCGAGCTTGAGCAGTTTTTCAGAGAAGAATTTGGTAAAATTACTGTGTCCAGATGTGCAGTGCTGGCTCAGACCTATTCACACAAGCTCAATGCTATAATTTCGGCCAAAGGTGCATTTACTAAATACAGACTTGAAGTGGGTGAATACTCATCCAATAACTTTATTTACATTTTAGATTTTTAATTAATTGACATTAATTTGTAGAAATCTGTTTTCACTTTGACATGAAAGAGTATTTTTTGGTAATTTCTTTAGTCTAAAAGCCAAATTAAAATGACCATGATTCATTGTTGAAAAAAATTGTAGAAAAAGGGAGGTGAATACTTTTTTATAGGCACTGTAAGTAAATTCAGTGAACCTGACATGTTGAGATGGTGTTCCTGATTGAACAGGTGATAATTACAAACACATTGCATGATTTAACAGACAAGGCTGTCATTTGTTTTATTGTCAACAAATCCCTTTAAAAAAAAAGCCCAAAACCACCACTAAACTCTAAATTCTCTTACTAGTAGCATCTGTGTTACCAAACCTGATATACAGTTGTTCCATAGACCTCCAAAAACTGTTGAAAATAGGCTCTGCTGTTTATTTTTTGTGGATCAGATACCTACTGCTGCCATTAATACTCATGTATTTGATGTGTAGTTATCAGAGGCAGGGACAAAAGCTGAAATCCTGTTTAACAACATTTGCCAAGCTTTTCCAGGAAATGTCTGAGCTTTTCAAAAATGAAACCGTATTTGTGACCCATTTTTAAAGATTTACAACTTCGGTAGAAATGATTTGGCAGAGAGTATTGAGAGACAAACTTCTCCATGAATTCTGACCTGCTCTCTATTTTTTTTCCTTTTCTGCCTGTTTTTAGCTGCGTTGCTGTGGAGTTTATAACTACACCAGTTGGTTTGCCAGTGTCTATTACCCCTCCAACGGCATCCCTGCCAGCTGCTGCTTCAACTCCTCCGACTGCAACCCAGAAGACCTCCGCAATGCAACTCTAGCCCCGAGCAAGGTCTTCCACCAGGTCAGTGTTTTATCCTATTCTCCTACATCCCACCTGTCCGCTGCTTGCTCTTCTATGACTCTCACCAGTTAGATGTTGACTTTATTTACATCTGACTTGTAATTATATACCTATTTTAAACCATCTCTCTTCTCCACACACTAACAACTGCCTCAGATACTCTCCCAGACACCCATCTTGCCCCTAATTTGCACATTTAACATGTCCATGTTCCCTCTGCGGACTAACCTGCCCCCTGTGTTTCAGGGCTGCTTTGAGCTGGTCACTTCATTCATGGAAACCAACATGGCCATCATTGCAGGAGTGACATTCGGGATCGCCTTTTCGCAGGTAAAGGAGCATGTGTGGTGTTTTAGTGTGTAAATAAATCATTAACACGCTGATATGGGGGCGATGCGATTACTGAAAACAAGATAATTGGGAAGAAGATCAACAGACGCCATTCATGTTTCATTTTCTTTCAGCTGATTGGCATGTTGCTGGCCTGCTGTCTGTCCAGGATCATCACAGCCAATCAGTATGAGATGGTCTAGCTGATGTGACGTGGCAGGTGAGAATTGAAGCTTCTCCTTCCAATATTCTTATTCTGACATTGAATTAGAAACACTGAGGTGATAAGAAACAAGTCTAAAAATGGATTCAAACGTGTGAACTCTTCTTTGTCTTTACAGGGAGATGAAGAGAAGAAAGAGACAAAGCGTCTTGACACATGACCAGAGTAAATTCCCCCGAAACACTATCACACATCTGAATTGGAATTTACCTCCCTCCGTCTCTCTGCCTGTGATCTTAATGTAATATCTTAATGTATCTTACTGTAAAGCACCATTCCTTGACTCACCGCAGTTGCATCAAAGCTTTCAATACCACACATCATCACATCCGCCGCTTGATGTAGAAGTTGCTCATTAGCACATATCTCGGATCAGTACAGCCCCCAGCGAGCAGGTAGACCGGAGCCGTCTGATCGGACAGCGGTGTTGGTCTCAGATAGGTGACTGGACGCAACTTGGCTTCTCAGTTGGTTGCAGCATGCTCCACCGAGCGCCATCGGAAGACCACTGCACATCTTTGTACAGAATGACATTACTAAAGCTTGAAAGTAATTCTTTATTAGATAGGTTTAGTTTTGCATTTGACTTTGCTATTGCTCATCATTGTATATTCTATTCCTATGGTTGTGACATTTTTGTGAACCGATTACGCGTACCAAGGGGGATATTTTACGTTTATTTGAAAAATAGGGGAACTGACAAAGGAGAGAAAAGGGAGAGTTGTTGTAGAGTATTTTTACCTAAAGACAAAGCACGATATTTTTTTGTCCAAAATATTTAATTTAAATGAATGAGATACTATGACGTAAGCCGAATATCCATTTAAGCTTTAATCTGGAACAAATACCCAGGAACACAATGCAAATGTTGGCTATAAAAGCTCCCACGGTAGCTTAAAATAAAGCTGAATTCCACATTCACAGCCTTTAAATACACCTACAATGATACTTTATGCTTTTAAGTCCATTTTATGGGGAAAAGAAACAAACAAGTGAGGTTAGTTGTGGAGTCTGAAGGCCCTGTCACACCAACTACCACTAACAAAGCAATAAACAGTTTATGAAAACACAGATTTCTCTTTGTTATAACTGTTTTCTCCTTTGATAGAGGAGGTTTAAGTTAATGTGCAACACGGCTACAACTAAAAGCACAGATTCCTACATTTTGTAGCTCTGCAAACCCTTAAAGGTCATTGCTCGCAGGTGATACGTGATCATACAAATGTCAAGACCAAAGTTAAAGGCCCCCTCTGGTCATCGATTAAACCCCTTAAAAACTCATCTCTGTCTATCAGAATGACTTATTTACTAGTTTTTCCTATTAAAATAATCCTTTCCTGCCTTAAAATGGCTCGGACTTTACTCTGCACCGTTGCTCCCTTTCTTCACCTACACATCCATTGCTAGCCTGCAGCTCGAGCACACCAGCTTGCCTACAACTAAACACTATAAAACAACTCTACATGACACAATGGCAAGTTGGAACATTGGAATATTTCAGCCACACATCTGGAAACTGATTCTCAAGAAGAACAATTATACAGACTCTACAAGTTGAGAGGATTGATACTTTACGTATGGTATGTATAAACCTCCAAAATGTTTATTCGTCATTGGTACGATGGTAGAAATGCTCAACCGAGGTGTTGACTGCTTAATAATCTCATTATGTCTCTCATCATGTGGACATGTTAACAAGGCAAAAAGACTTCTCACTGGAAGGGAACTTTAAGAAAAATTCACACAAATCTACTTGGCCTCCATGAGGTAATGTAATAATTGCTGTTATTCCAGTAAGTTTAGTTTATTTAGCCATAAAAGGTTCAAACGCTGGTGTGACCGAGCCTTTTCGGGCTTTCAATTAGGCCTCTAGTCCTTAGCAATCTTTACAGTTAGCATGCTTCAAGTTCACATGAGGTGTTGTTGAAGACAAACGTGTTCGTAACTGTTTGGAAAAGCCACACTTGAGAAGGGCGAGATGCAATGAAATCAAACAAACGTTTATAACGAGGCACAGTATCGGACAGTCTCTCCGCAAAGACATTCATAGTGCTGCAGCTGCTTGTCGGATGAAAAGAACGAGGAAGAAAGATTGAGACACTCGTGTAAGCGTGAAGTATAATTGTCAGTTTTGCAAAGTTGCAAAATCGTCACATACAACCCTCCCAGTTCTGACGTTGGTTAGATGAAACGTGTTGGATGCTGCTTGATGATCCAACAAGTACTTCATGTAAAAAAATACTGACACCTTAGTAATGCTTTACTACTTTATCTTTCTGTTTTTATGTGACCGTCAGTATTTAGCTTTAAAAACACCGGCTGAAAATCTTGTTTTTGCTGATTTTTTTAGTAGTTAAAATACAACAAATTCAGCAAAGCAACACTTTCCAGCCTGTGGGGGTTTATATCAAATCCTTAGGGCCATGAATTCTTTTCTCCTGGTGGAATAAAATGCCAGTGGTCTGTTACAAAGAGAGCAGTTGACATTAGCAGGACTCAGACGGTGTTCATCTAGTATTTACAGTATTCTGTGTAGTGCATCGACATGCTGCCATCATCATCATCATCTGTAGATATGTATTGGAAAATGTAATTTATATGATGTAATGTTTCTCATACTAATATGCTAATCAGTATTAATGTCGTGTCACGGTTTTGAATCCACACTTTGTGCTGTTAACCCGTATTTGTTTAATAGTTTATAGGAAACTCGCACTGGAAAAATTAATTGTGGCCGATGTTTTGTTGAGAGTAACGCGCAACATGTAGCTGTTTCAATTTTAGCTGTATATTTATTATGGTTTGGTTGGCATTCGGTTTACAGTTTCACCAAGTGATTTTCTATCTCTCTTTCAGTGTGTGTGTGTGTGTGTGTGTGTGTGAGAGAGCGAGTGTGTGAGATTTTGTTTCTTTATCTACTATAACCCTGAGTGTGTCTATTTCTTGTATGACGAGGTGTGTGTGTGTGTGTCAGCGAGAGTGAGCGTCTAGACTTTGTGGATCCTGTTGTATTCAACTTTGGTCAGTATTCAGTTGTGGCTTTTTAAAAGTTATTGCTTTGAAGGCTGTAAATTTATTTAGTGAATGTATGTTTTCCAGCACTCTGAAACTTATTTTACCTTCTCCGAACTGATATTGTCCTGTAAATACTAAATTGTAATACCATCCAGCTTACACATGGGGTCACTAGACACTCAAGAAGAATTGCACCATGCTGTCTACTATTGACTAAGTCACCATCAGTGGTCTTATTATCAATAAATATACAGAATAACAGTTCTGTTTGGTGTTTATTCATTTCTGTGGATGGTATTATTTTACTTAGTTGTGTGTGCAGTGGGTTTTTTTTCAGAACTTAAGAGGAGTTCCCTCAGCTTCCCTATTTCAACACTGACCTCATCAATTAAAAAGAATAGTTCTTTACGGCTGGCCATTTTCTACAAAAATGAAGGAAAATAGACCAGGTGGTTATTTGGGCACCATGCATGACCAGAAATAGAGAAACACATTAACTGAATACGGACTGAATAAGAAGACTGGTGAACAAATGCAAACCTCCCAGAGAAAACATGTGAAAAGACAAAAAAATAAGGTTCTTTTTAAAATAAAAATATCAAGATACTTGGAAAAAAAACATTTCACACAATATTAATATGATGCAATTACTAACATTATTATGTCGACCCAACTCTTTAAAAATAATGCTTGCAACTTAAAAGTTTATCTAAATCAGATGTTTTAAGTCTTGCAACCATGACTTTAATTTAAGTGCCTATAAAAAGTATTCAAAGTGTCATTTAAAGTGACTCACCCAATTCCAGCCAGTTGGTGCTAGAAGTCACATATTTAGTGAAATGGAGATCATCTGAGTGCAGTGAATGTGTCTCAAGTGATTGTAGTATCAATACACCTGTATCTGGAAGGTTTAGTCACTGGTGAATCAGTACTCTTGGCTATAACTAAAAAAAGAACATTCCAAGCAACTCTGTGAAAAGGTTATTGAAAAGCATAAGTCAGGGGATGGATGCAGGAACATTTCCAAGTCACTAAATATTCAGTTCAGTTAAATCCATCATTAAGAAATGGAAAGAATATGGCACGTGTTAAAGTGTCTAAAGCAGGCCTTCCTTAAAAACTGAGTGACCATGCAAGAAAGAGACTAGTGAGGCCTCATCTGAGGCCACCAAGACATCTATGACTCCCTCTGATGGAGTTACAAGCCTCAGTGGCTGCAATGGGAGAGACGGCGTATAAAACAACTGTTGCCTGTTCTTCACCAGTCAAAGCTTTATGGGAGAGCAGCAAAGAGAAAGCAGAATGTTGAAAAAAACTCATAATAAATCTCAATTAGAGTTTGACAGACTCTGAAGTCAACTGGAAGAAGGTTCTTTGGTCTGAGAGACCAAAGTTGAGCTTTTTGTCCATCAGACTAGATGTGTTTAGCGGACACCAAACACTGCACATCATCATAAACACACCATCCCCACTGTGAAGCATGGTGGCGGCAGCATCATGATGTGGGGACACTTATACATTTACTTATTTGACCTTTAATACTTTTAATTAGTTGACATTACTTTGTAGAAATCTCTTTTCACTTTGACATGAAAGAGTCTATTTTTGTAAATTCTTTTTTTTTTTTTAGCCAATTTAAATTGAACATGATTCAACGTTGGAAAGCAATAAAAGGGGAGAACTTCGAAGTAGGGTTAATACTTTATATAGGCACTGCAGGTAGTGGGAATAGGTCCCTTGAATAACTTTATAGAGTGTATATGAAGTCGTTAAATCAGCTTTATGAACTCCAGCCTTAAAGTGATGCATTATTCTAAATATACCATTCTGCACAATAAGTTCTTATACTATATATTATTATATTATTACTATACTAGATATGATTATACAAATATAGAAGATTACTATTTCAAACAAATCTCACTTGTCTTTCTGCTTTGGTGACGGAAGTTTACTTTTGTGGATTCTACTCTATAACACTTTTGTCCCTTTAAACTGGTCTTTGAATTAGGTTTTTGAAGCCTTCAGCATTGTGCCTTTGACATCCATGTTTCTTCAAATTTTTGTGCTGCAACTCAACCGCAAGGAAGGAACGGTAATGATAAAATTAAGCTATACACTTTGCATTTGGGTCAAGCAATTACTTTAGTTGGAAACATTTAAATTGTCAAGTTGACTTTCCTTATAATAAAGTTGCAGCAATGCAAACAATGTATTTGAGAGTAATCCAATGATTCAAGTACATCTAACTTAATCCTGTGGCATTAATTTAATTTGTTCACTTAATTTGGATAAACTTAATTCAATTACTAATTAAAGCAAATTTACTTTTGTGGATTCTATCAACTTTAACATTGTGCCTTTGACTTCCATGGTTCTTCCCATTTTTTGTGCTGCAACTCAACCACAAGGAAAGAATGTTAAGTCGAATGACAAAATCAAGTATTATACTTTACATTTGCGTCAAGTGAATACTTAAATTGAAAAAATCGGAAATTTCAAGTTGACTTTTCTGGGCTGCATGGTGGCTCGGTTGTTAGCATCGTCGCCTCACAGCTATCCCCGGTTCACGTCCCGATTAGGACATCTTTCTCTATGGAGTTTGCATGTTCTCCCTGTGCAGTGTGGGTTTTCACCGGGTTCTCCGGCTTCCTTCCACAGTCCAAAAACATGCTGAGGTTAATTGATGATTCTAAAATTGTCCGTAAGTGTGAATGAGAGTGTGCTTGGTTGTCTGTCTCTATGTGTCGCCCTGTGATAGACTGGCAACTTGTCCAGGGTGTCCCCTGTCCTTTGCCCGAGTCGGCTGGGATAGGCTTCAGCCCCCCCGCGACCCTACAGAGGATTAAGCGGTGTACAGATATTGGATGGATGGATGGAAGTTGACTTTTCTAAAAATGCAGCAGTGCAAACTGTTCATTTGACAGGAATAAAATTTTTTGACTACATCCAACTTTACTTGTTAAATTAATTTGGACAAACTTAATTCAATTACTATTTAAAGCAAGTTTACTTTGGTGAAGACAGTTTACTTTTGTGGATTCTATCAACTCTCAATAACACTCTTTCTCTTCAAAACTGGTCTTTGAATTAGGTTTACTAGTTCTATAGCATTGTGCCTTTGACATCCATGGTTCTTCAATTTTTTATGCTGCAACTCAACCATAAGAAAAGAACAGTAAGTCTAATGACAAAATCAAGTATTGCACATTACATTTGGGTCAAGTGAATAATTAGGTTAGAAAAATTGGAAATTTCAAGTTGACTTTTCTAAAAAATGAAGCATTTGAGAAGAATCCAATGATTTAAGTAAATCCAACTTAATTCAGTGGCATTAATTTAACTCATTTGGATAAACTTAATTCAATTACCAACTGGAGCAATTAATTTAAGCTGGTCCAACTATTCTCTTATTTTTTTCAGTGTGCTGAAAGGAGAAGGTAAACGTGTTAGTCGTGCGTTCACTCCTCCATCGTGCCACCTTCGTCCACTTGGCGGCGCTTGAGTATCGGCGGAAAACGGAACCCGTGGAGAGATAAAAATAAAACGGAGGGGAAACCGCATATGTGGGAGCACCGCTCACACATCCTCCGTCTCCTTCCTCCTCCTCCTCCGCTGCCGCCGCTGCTGCGGGCTGCATCGGAAATAAGGGCCGGAAAAAAGCGGTGCGCAGACGGCGAGGAGAGGCAGGGAGACCGCAGCCAGCCAACGGGGCTCGCTCCAATCTCGTTACGCAAATTACCGGCAGAGTGGCGCGGCAGTGGGTCCGC
>OMNN01102191.1:4461-26341 GCA_900302755.1 Chromis chromis
ATTAAGAGATGGTATAAGCGATGTAAAAGAGATGTAAAATGACAATTAATGCCATGGTTCATCGAGATAGGCAGCTGGTGGTGCCAAATCCCTAGTCCTATTGCTCGTAGCCCTTTAAGACCTACGGGAGCGCCAGCAATCCCATTTGCCCATTTGCATATCTATTGTTCAATGCGGTAGAATTGCAACCAAATAAGATAGAGCGATAATTCTTTTTGTATATAAAACCCGAGGAGTTACACTTTCATATCACGCATCCAACGTGTTCCAGAGCGCTGTTTCCTTCCACTAATGTGTTTGCAGAAGTCCAGTATAAAGCACACACAACAAAAACATTGTAATCTAGGGTGTCACATCGCTAAGTTCTAACATTCATCACATTGTGAGCATTAACTATCATGTGGTTCCAGACCCTCACCACACACTCCCTACACTCTCCCACACCCACATATAAAGTCAAGCCCGAAATTATTCATACCTGAATCAATGGTAAATTTTGACTTAATGTTACTTTTATTCAACCAGCAAGTTTTTTCTTGATTGGAAATGACACAGGCGTCTCCCAGAAGATAAGACGATGTACAAGAGGCATCGTTGTGGAAAAAATATTCCTCAGCTTTTATTTACATTTGAACAAAAAGTGGCATGGCAAATTTACCAGGGGTATGAATAATTTTGGGCTTGACTGTATATGGAACCGCAAAAACCCGTTCCTCTGTGTGTTATCGCAGACGGTATTTTGTCACAAGCCCTATGACAGCTCCACTGGTGCTATTGAAGTGTAATATTCAACTTTGAACTTTGGGGTAACATTTGATTGAAGGAGGAGGCATTTCCAAAGCTTTTTAGCTGCCATACTTTGTTTTTTTCTGAGCTAGATTGAGAATGAAACTCTCACGAAAATCTGGTAAGAGGTCAGTGATCCAACTGCAGACATAAGAAAAACTGACAAGTACAGTAAAAAGTACTTCCAGGAAACATTGTGTTTTCTAAATGCCGTTTTTTAAACTAAATAACTACATTTCATCCAACTTCATTGTATCAGGGAAATTTCATTGTCAAATGTGTCAAGATTTTCATTTTATTTCATTTTAAGATGTTACTTCCTGTAACTTTTAGTAATTTGAGTGAAGCAACATTTCCAACTCACTGGAAGAATCTATGAAGCCCCAAATGACAGTAATACTGCAGACACTATTTCTAATGTCTACATATTTAATAGCAGTTATTATCATTATTTGCATTTAATTCATGGTTCAGGAATACTGATATTCCTTCAACACATAAAAGTAGACACATGTTTGTACTGATCCAGCTGTTATAACTTAGAAATACAGTATAATAAACTCTATTCTCATTATCAGGCTGACTGGCTGTTGCCTTATTTTTTATTTACTTCAGTGAGTAAATCTGTTTATGCATGCAGTAATGCCACCACTGCAAATCTTATTGCATTTAAGCAACAAAACTGAAAACTCTCTGTAATTCACTTGCTACAACCAAAAAAAACTCTGCTGGATTTACTCTGAGCACGACCGTTTTGTTCCAATGATTTTACTACAGAAGCTGTGAGTCTGTGTACAAGAGCTCAACTGTCTGCTTGCAGAAAAGCATTTAGGATAATAAGGCTACATATGATCAACGGCACGCCAGCAGAGGTAAATTATTAATGAAGTTAACGCTGCTGTGCCAAATACATCAACTACACTCAGCCCCTCTTAGTTTGGAGTCAGCTGCTGTTTGGTGAAGCTGCTTTGATAAACTCAGAGAAAGGAAAATCTGACAGCAGATTTCAAGATTTATATGGGAGCCGGTGATGATGGAGGAAATGGAGCTGAGCTGTGGTAGTGCGCGATTTCAATTGGAAGAGGCGGAGGTCAGTTCCACTGGGCTTTGGTCCAATTTAACCCCTGATCAGCAACAGAAAAGGCTATTAAAATACCTGTCGATGCTGTCAGTAGAGGGCTTCCTCTGTGGAGGTCCAGGCTGAGGAGGTTTGGAGCTGTGAGACTCTCTCCTTTAATGCAAAACCAGAGTCATTCATGTCATTTTTCCCTTTGTAGAAATCATATGATCAGTACATGAAAGCAGGTGAAACTGGCTTAAGTTACCTTTCAGCTGTAAGCTTCTTGGCTGGTGGTGAGCTGCTTTTCTTTGAATCAGTGGATTCCCGTCTAAGACGTGGGACATTTTCAGTAAATCTGGGTTTAATCTAGAATTGATGTTTTATTTCCAAGTGTTTTTAAAGATTTAAAGTAGTGCATATCACTCCTACCTGTCAGGTTTGGAGTCCGTTGAATGGCGTTTCACAGGTTGGCCAGACTTTGAGTCGCTGGAATCCTTCCTGCAACAAAAGAAACACAGCGTTGTGACACCAACAACCAATTTTGTGCCAAAAAAAACAACTCACACTTTATGTTGGACTCTTATTCCCACACCTGTGCTTTTCTTTTTTCACCTCCAAACTGGGCTTTTTGGGAGGAGGCAGTTTAGAGTCAGATGAATCTTTCCTGACAAAAGGAAACATTTGTGTGTGATTTTTGCACCAAATCCAGCCGCCGAGAGTTAAAAGTACAATAAACTCATCTCTTCATGCACTGAATGTGTTTCCAGAACCACAAAACCATCACAGAGAGTATGAAGCCTGCAGTTTAACTGGCATTTTTCACGCTCATGGCTTGCCAACCTTTCTCTCTTGGTTTCATCTGAGTGCTTTTTAGACACTTTGCTATCCACTGAGTCTTTCCTGCAACAAGAGAAGCAACAGAAAAGCATCAGACACCGGCTTAAAGTGCCAATGAACTGAGGGCTCCCAGTAATACCTCACCATGCTAACATAATACTGCAGTTTTTAAATGTAAAACAAAAGCACAATGGAGATTACAGTCTGAGGTCACTGCTCCTCCAGACAAACTTAATTTTCACGGATGAATGAGAGACGGAATAACTCCCAGATCGCGGACCTGTCTTTCTTCATGTGGTCTGATGTCTTTTTCTGCGGGGGAGGCTTCGAGTCCGTCGATGCCTTCCTGCTGCAGCAGACAACACAAGGATTCAATGCAGTGCAGAGGACTCCAAATGTAATTAGGGGTTATTTTTGTCCAAACTATTCCCTCTCAGACACTACATGCAGAGAACTCATCCGATCCAGACCTGTCTTTTTCCTTTTTCCCATCCAGCGAGGGACGCTTCATCGGCGGAGGAGGGTGAAGGTGAAGAGGGAGCGGAGGAAGAGGAGCGTTGGGGTCAGGAGGTTCTTTTCTAAATGAAAAGACGCCTTTGAGCTACTTCACAATGAGAGCGAGTGAAATATCACAGTGATGAGGGGGCATGCAGGGCCTGACCTTGGCGGAGGAGGATGAAGGTGAAAAGGAAGAGGAGCGATCGGGGCGTTTGGGTCCGGTGGCGCTTTCCTGATGTGGAAATTCAGCATTTGTTTGAGTTTCTTTTTCTGGCACAGTTTCATAAAAAATCATGCACCACAGTGGGCATAGACCGATTATCATGGCCGATATTTGGTGTTTTTCCGATGTATTTTTATTGGCTGATTATTGATACATTAAATACGCTACTTCAGGCCTGATGCAGCCTCCTCTCTTTGTCTGTTGTTACTCTGTGGCCTCAGAAATGTCTCTGCAAAAACTGAACCTGAAACACAAGCCGTTGCCGCAAACCAGGAAGTTAGCTACTTTCACAGTGGCTAAGGCTATGCTAACGGCTAACAGCTAAGTTAGAAGGCAGCCACAGATTACCCTGAGTCTGGAAAATAATAATTAATGCTTTAAGATCTGGACCTTAGGGGGCAATAAAAGTGATAGAACAGTGAAGGATTAAGAAAATAACAAAGAATTGCAGGAGACAATCTGATCAATCACAGTGGGTCCCACATAAACAGAGGAGAGCATCCTAATTTAATCTCTCCTATTTCTATTTTACATATTCAGTTATAGTCACTCTTATTAATGATATAAATGTTCCCTGCTATCTCATGTTGCTAATTCATTATACAACGATCAGGCATAACATTATGACCACCTGCCTAATATTGTGTTGGTCCCCCTTATGTGGTCAAAAATGCTCTGAACCATTGGGCATGGACAAGAGGACCTCTCAGGGTGTCCTATGGGGTCTGGCACCAGGATGTTGGCAGTGGATCTTTTGGGTACTCTGGCTTGTGCAGTGGGGCCTCTGTCAATCAAACTTGTTCCACTGCATCCTGTTGATGCTTGATCAGAATGGGGTCTAGGAAGTTTGGAGGTCAAATCAACATCTTGGGCCATTGTCATGTTCCTCAAGATGTTCCTGATTGGTTGATGTGGTGGGGTGCATTTTCCTGCGGGGGTAGGCCAGTGACATTTGGCATTGCCGTTTGAATGAGGGAGTGTGATTGTTCTGGGACAATGTTTATTTGGGTGTCTATGTTGCATCAACACGGATGCCAAAATCCAAGGTTTTCCAGCAGAACACCACATAGTACCAATATGATCAATGTTATTCACTTCACCTGTCAGTGGTCATAATGTTGTGGCTGATCGGTGTATGTAATATATATCGGTTCCAAATATCGGTTATCGGTTTTCTTAATTACCAATAGCCTAATTGGCATCGATATCGACCCTAAACATAAAAAAAACTACCCATATCAATCGATCCCTACTCCAAACCTCACTTTCTTTACTTCAACCAAAGGCCATTTGGACTGCGGGGAGCCAGGTCGAGGAGGAAAAATCCAAGGTTTTCCAGCAGAACACCACATAGTACCAATATGATCAATGTTATTCACTTCACCTGTCAGCGGTCACAATGCTGTGGCTGATCGGTGTATATTTTTGGTTTGTTTTTATTTATTTATTTTTACTGATATTACTTATATGTTTGCACTATCCCCTTTGCTCATGTACCTATATAAATTTCCCCACTGTGCGATTAACAAAGGCTCATCATATCAAACATATTGTGAATTTCCCCCGGTGAGGGATCAATAAAGTTTATCTTATCTTACATTCAGGGCTGTTTTCCAAAAAAATCCAGTGACGACATCCTAACATTGATCTGAAATTATTATATTATTTCACATGACTTGAGGCCGTATTTGCGCCCACACTCATCCTTTGTGTACCGTGACTTAGCCAAGGTCAGTTAAAGCAAACATTCAGGGAATAAAATGACTCAAAATGACTCGAGCAAGTGTTTTCTGCGAGGTCCTTTGTATCCTTGTAAAAATGTGTTTGTATCTCGTCTCTGACAACTTCTTGGAAACACTCGCTTACAGGCTGTTTTCATAATAAAACCTCCTCCAGAGGGAAACACACTCCCACAGTTTTAAAGGCACAGCTTTTACTCCCACAGTCCACCGGGAGCCAAGGCCCCTGACACAGTTCACATCTTAGAGACGTTCCTGCTGCTCGATTTTCTGCAGTGGGAGTTAGTTTTTGATCACATGATGAAGAGGCTGAATCGGTTTGAATCTCTCTTGTCTAGAAATGTACCCAACAGTTTATATGGGCACAGTTTATGTAGGCAGCAATGCTCCCTGACTTAATTGTATATCATTACAGAACAGTATTGGTTGGAAAAGTTAAATGCCTGCCCTAAAGGTAAAGTGTAAGCATTCAGGATTTTTTTTTTTTTTGTGCTCAAATTTAAAGGCCTGAAATATGAAGCGAGGCCCATTAATCCCAAAGCAAACTGCAACGCTCTTGTTTGCAGCGCGGGGATTTGAAAGATAACCGTGTTAATGACGGCAGGTGAAAGTACCGGCTCAGAGCAAAGCGTATTATCTCCTCACAACGCTCTTACGCAACAGGCTGAGCGTACAAACATCCCCCTGGATCCGCCTCGAAGAACCACCAGTGTGTCTGGCAGGTTGGAGAGCCCCAGAAGTGGGACGACCTCGCTGTGAGGTAAGAGAGGAAGCGGGGCAAGAGGAAGGGAACCGGTTAATCGAGATCAGCCCGCAACATCCTTTAACACCGTGCGCTTAAACCATTTGGGCTGTGGAGAAGTGGAGGATGAGGTGGGGAAAAAAAACAAGCTAAGGCCCTCCTGTAACCTCTGACCCCTTTCCCAGCCTCTCAGACTTAATAAACTGTCTGATCTCTTCATTCTTAGGTAATGGACTCTGTGGACAACTTGTTCCAACAACCCTGTTCTGAAACCTTAAATTAGGCACTAAATATTAGGAATTACTGACTTTCCCTTCAAAGTATGCAGGGGAGCAGGAGTGGTAAAACTATGTTCAATGATGGGGTTTTACCATTTTATGTTACTTTAGACTTCTATTTCACAACAATTCAGGCAAATACTGCACTTTGTACTCCTCTATGTGTCACTTATAGATTTGAATTATACATACAAAACATACATTTAGTTTTTAAAATAATTAGAGGATCTGTCCATTAACCTTTTACATCCTGAAGGCCCCTGTACGAGGACCAGACTGTATTTGTATAAATGTTTTTATAGGTTAGCTTAGAAGCATTTTTCTTGTATTCAATTATAATAAACTGATGCACTTTACTGTTTGCACTTGAATAGGTTTGCATACAATTTCACTGTACATGTAAAATGACAAATAAAGATATTCTATTCTATTCTATTCTATACCATGTAACCTGCCACCATATATCAAAGCTTATGGTATTATTATGATTAAAACAGGTGTTGCATTCGTGTGTTTCATTTCTGTTATGTCAGATTTGCTGGATTTGCAGTTGATGCATTCATTCATCCATTAACTTCCTCTTATCCGGGGTCAATGTGGCAGCAGGCTAAGCAGGGTATTGCCAACACATCTCTCCCCAGCAGGCCAGAATGTGTTAGGTTTGCGGTGAGATTTTTTTTTAGAACAGGTTCAATAGCATTAATGTTCACTGACTTATTGTTTTCGGGAGGATATTTACTAGGAGGAATTTAATTGTCAATTGTCAGTTTTTCAGATCTCTCTCTGGCCTGCTGACATGAACAAAGAGACTTCCAGTGTTTACTACGTGTCTCAAATCCATAGTAGAGCTGCAATGGCTATTTGAATAATTAATTTGTTTTGAAACTATTAAATCAGTCACCAACAACTTTGATAATCAACTACTGGTTTGAGTAATTTTCACGAAAAAAAAGTCACAATTCTGTGATTCCGCCTACTTAAATGTCAATGATTTCTAGTTTCTTTGCTCCTCTGTGGCAGTAAACTGAACATTTTTGGGTTGCAGACAAAATAACACATTTGAGGACGTCATAGTGTGCTTTGGGAAACACTGATCAACATTTATCATCATTTTTGGACATTTTATAGACCAAACAACTAATCAATTGATCGGGAAAATAATCGATAGATTAATCAACAGTGGCGATAATCATTAGTTGCATCCCTAATCCATGCAGCTCAAGGTTGTACCATTCAACCTTACAGTTTTGCAGCTGATACTGCCGGAATTTAGGAATTGTTTACATGTTGGAAGTTTAAAAAAATAGCCAAGAGCTTTAAGGGTTAAATATGAAGCTAGAGTAAGTAGCTGGTTAGCATCTCAGTGCTAAACTATGGCAAACAAAGTAACAAACAGATGCACAAGCCTCCAATGAAACCACAACGTGCGCAGTTTTTTGAATTGATGACACAAAAAGTATAATTTCTTCATGCAATGAGCTTCAGGATCTGCTTTTTCTCTGCAGTTTGTTAAGTGCTTGTTTGGTGCAGCTTCATATTCAGTGGTTCTCAACAAATTATTTTCCAAAATTGTCCAACTATACATGTGTATTGTGATATTGCTATAAGAAAAGCATCTTAGTACATCTCCCATCACCACAGAGGAGATGGACGTAAATTTCAAAAAAATGATGCATGTAAAAAATAAAACAAAAAAGATTTCGTTCCTTTTGCTGAAATAAACAAGCTCCTGTAGATTTAGTTGTTGTTTTCAGTGAGCGTCCCTTACTCCAGATTCCTGGTGGCTCTCAGGCTTTACATAGTTACATAACTATGCATCTGTGTGCGTTCCCATACGCTGCACTGAAGCACCCTGAGCCTCTGCTGCTGGGTTTCAGAGTCTATCATTAGCCTCTCGGGTCTGACCACATCAAGTCCTATCTTGTCTTTGTTTGTGAGCGCAGTAGAAAGTTAAAGGCTGGTCGAGCAGACAGAAAGAAAGTGCTCCTGCGTCCCTTTACTGTACTCTGCATGCCTCGTGTTGGAATAGACAAAGATCCAGCAGGGAACATCCACCAGCCGACTCTCCTCTCGGTGCACCTCGCCCAGAGCTGCCGGTGTCTCTGCCAGTCACAGACCAGAGACGCCAGGCCCGAGCAATTATGGCAATTTTTGGATGACATCAGACCAGAAAATGAATGATTTCATTTAGCTGTCAATTTTTTCTCTCTGGATCTGGTGTAGGATGCAGAACCTATAATAGAACATGTCAAAACAGAGTGGGAGAATTGTTTAGACGTTCACATCTGCAGTTGGCTGGAAGGTAATCCCAGGCTGGTGGGGTTGGTTCGTCTGTTAATAATGACCACTGTTCGCTGCCGGCGCTCGCAAAAAAGCAGGCTGAAGCTCCCGGAGAGGTTGGACCACCCAAAGACTTTAAGAACATCCTTGTACCTTCAGCTGTGTCTAAGTCTCTATTTACCGCCACACACACACACACCAAATCTGCCATATCCAACACTATTCTGGCGGTGCCACCGTTTTAGGCTACCTTTGACCAAAATAACTGGTGGTGCCACCGTTAGACACAATCCAACCAAAATAACTAAATGACTAAGTGAACAAAATCTGTATTATGCACTGAGCAGGAGGTGTTTAACATCCACTCCTGACTACAAAAGCACCATTACTGCGCGTCACATCATGAAGAAGTGAGACAGAGAAAATGATTCACTCTATAGCTGAACGATGGATACCCCAAAGATGCCTTTAAAGGCAGCAAAAGGCTGGAAAGGGATATGTAAAATATGTACTATAACTTATCCACAACCGTCAATTACACACTGGCACACTGGACAGACACTGAGTCATTTGTATAGTGTGTCTGCAAAAAGATCCTGTGGTTCTTCCCAAGGCTGCGATTTGATCTCTGAGCTCTTTTCTTTAGAGCTTCGGCTTTATGCTGACAAACAAGTGCATAACCCCTTTGGTTTGAGACTAAAAGAGAGGGGGGGGAAGAATCCTTCAAAATAAAGAAACAAATCAGCCTGTCATGAATGTAAGAGGAAGGCAGCAGTTTGGTGCTTCAGTGCCATCAAGCCGGATAACTCTTGATAGAAAAGCTCTTAATAGGATTCAACGGTTATGCTGATTGTGATATAATCCAGCTGTTTACAAACACCACATTGGACGAGCCCCTTCGATCAAACTGTGTTAATGGACACAGCGGAATTCTCATGCTAACGGGCTAAAATTGTGTTAGTGTGTAAATCCCCTCTTAGTCTGATTTCCTTTTCAACGACCCACTAATCCAGTCAGGGCACCAGAGTTCAGAACCTGCGACATCTAGTGCACCTTTTTCCTCCCACTGTGTTGGCAGCTTTTGCAGTGTGGGAATCCCATCATGCAGACGAACTGTTGTGATTCAAGGGAAGCAGGAATTAGACTCCAAGTGCCAAATAAACACTGTGCATACTGTACAAAGGGTATCTGAATCCACAGTTACACACAGTCACAGTTTATGATCGCTTTAGTTAAGATTTAACTTGGGATCTGTTGGAAATTCCTCCTACATAGATCCAGTTGAGGTAAGAAGTGTAAAGTTAATTTTTAAGTTTAAGATCGGAAATCTCATAAAACAATGGCAACAACAGGTGACTGAAAGCAACAAGGGATGCAGATTTAAGACAATTAACCTCGAGGTGACAACAACTGGAAGACAAAACAAGATAATAAAGAGTCAAACCAGCAGGGGCAGAGCTAACAGGTGGCCCAGGGTGGCCAAAGTCTTAAATTAGCCATTAATCTGCCTTTTTGTTCTAATTACAAAAGAAAATTACAAAATAAAACAATAGCTTTTAAAAGGGGCAATATTTTATACACCGATCAGGAACATTATGACCACCTGCCTAATATTGTGTTGGTCCCCCTTATGTGGTCAAAAATGCTCTGAACCATTGGGCATGGGCAAGAGGACCTCTCAGGGTGTCCAATGGGGTCTGGCACCAGGACGTTGGCAGTGGATCCTTTGGGTACTCTGGGTTGTGAAGTGAGGCCTCTGTCAATCCAACTTGTTCCACTGCATCCTGTTGATGCTTGGAGGTTAAATCAACATCTTGGGTCGTTGTCATGTTCCTCAAGATGTTCCTGATTGTTTGATGTTTTTGCCATGTGGTGGGGTGCATTTTCCTGCAGGGGTAGGCCAGTGACATTTGGGATTGCCATTTGCATGAGGGAGTGTGCATGTTCTGGGACAATGTTTATTTGGGTGTCTAAGTCTCATCAACACAGATGGCAAAATCCAAGGTTTTCCAGCAGAACACCACATAGTACCAATATGATCAATGTTATTCACTTCACCTGTCAGTGGTCATAGGTGTATACAGTGCAAGTCCAGTACCAAAATAATGACCAAAAAGTCACTCTAAAGCTCCATAGAGCTTTAAACAACACTAGGTAGCCATGCAACCCAGTGTTATTATAAAAATGTTAATGATAGCAGCTTGACGCTATAACACATTTCTCAAGTCTATTGCTTTCTTTAAGCTTGAGTGACAGAAGCGTTCTGTACATCTGCATATATGTTGAAAAATGTGTGCAGTCTTTGCATGAATAGAAAATACAACAAGCTCATGCTGCAGCTCGGTTAGTGGGGGAGTGAGTTGTTTCTAACCTATGCCCTTGGGTTTAATAATAACCGTCAGATCCAAAAGTCAGTTAATTAGAGAAATACCACAGAGGCACTCAGACAACCCTGCTGAGCCCGCTACCCTTCTTAAATATGTCGAGCATCCCCTCCCCCACACTCTTATAAGCCATAAGCAGCAATACTATAGTTTGTGGGATTTTCTGCGCCGTCGTATTTCCATAACCACCCATCCCACTGTTCCACAACTCAAACTCCTCAGTCCTCAAGTGCCTACTCCCTGCCTAAATTTGAAACAGTAGTTGGCTCTTTGGCATGAGATCGCGCAGCTGCGGGGGGACAGTTTTTGTCATTCACGTCTTTATTGTCGGAGCCAATTTCAACTCATTAAATAATCATCTTTCACAAGTTTCTGAAGTCGGAATACTTGCGGTGGATTGTTTTCCACTCGGAGTTCGAATTACACATTGATGCCATGCCTGGATAGTATGCTGAGACTGGCACTTGATACATAGACGTACTTTATGATCTATCACATTGCACAAAATCACGGGCTTAATTAGGAAACTCAAATTATATCCATGCCTAAATGCTATGTTATTTAAAGCCTTTGAACCAAGTTTCCCGGCGTTTGTCTACTGTACAGACAGAACTGGCTTAAAGCCTGGGAGGCATCCAGTCCACACAGAGGGCTTTCATTTACTCCCAGCATGTACACAGATGCACAAATAGCTGCAACCATAGTATGAGAGAGTTACCATTCGCTCACTCAGTGGAACCTATATGGAGTGTGCGTTTTATGGCCGCCCTTTTTTTAGGTTTTGACGTAATCCTCGGAGCTGCGATTTTGTAAACATAGTAGAACTCAGCCAAATGGGTGACGCACAAATATAATCTGACTCAATTCTGATATTTAATCTTATGGTAATGTCTCTAGCTTCTTCACTTTTTCTCTCTTTCTCAAATCCATCAGACGTACAGCGGTTCCCATGAGGTTCTTAGCCCCTCAGATTTTGTCAGTGAACTATTCATTGGGAAAGTATGTAGGTCAATCTGCTTTGCTCTTTATCTAAAGCCATACAGATATGTGGCAATATGATTAATATTTCATATCTGTATAATCAGCGATGTTTGTCGTCATGTTCAAAGGGATTGGTATCGTAAAAGGCAGTCCTTGGTTGGAGGGAGGCTCGGTATGGAGAAATTGATTAAACAGTGCTTCAGTGTGTGTGTCTTTTACCTCTAAATCTCTATGTAAACTTCTTCTACAGTGTTTAATCCTGCCATGCAGTTGCAAACAGAGCAGTGGCACCACATGTGGCTTCTCTGTACCGGGACTTTTCAGTTTTTGCGATATCTGAGCGGCACAGAACCGGTTCAAAAGGGAGAAATCGTCCCTGTGTAAAACTAAGCCCGTGGTCCAGTCCGTGTGGATTGTTGCTCTTTTATAATGTGTAGCCTGGACACAGCTGATCCTTTTGCCCACTGTAATCCATTTTCTGGTGTTCAGTCAGTAAGCACGCCATGGCGTCCCTGTGCATTATATCACATGTCCATACTGCATGCTGCAGCATATCACACAAGTGTCACAGGTTTAGAATTCAAAATAGGATGACCTGTCTGCATATTCAATGCATTTGACAAGTTTGTAGGATTGTGGTTTACTTCCCAGAGTCAGTGTGTATCAGCAAAAATGTCTTTTTACACCCAAACACTGAAAAAATGAAATCTTTATTATGGTTCAGAGTTGTGCCTGCCCTAACAACACTGATTCATTCTTCAATGTACCTGTCTAGCAGTGATCACTGTGCACTGTAGAAGATGAGAGATGTGTTGTTCTGAGCATATTCTCAAAAGACAAGAGCTGCTTTTGCATTGTGAGAGAAGTTGAGTGTTTTTAAGAGATGAGAAGCGGATTTGTTTTTGTCAGCACCGAGGGTAACCGGGAGAGAAGTGTCTGAAAACCTGATCTTCTCCTCCTTGCTTTTTCTCTTCCAGCCAACTTCTGCTCCCCTTTCTTTCTTTCTTTCTTTCTTTTTTTTCTTGTCACAGCCTATGTCTCCGGTGCAGCAGATCAGAATAGCTTCACTGTGTGTCTCTTGCACACAGTAACGCTCCCCTCCTCACCGCTCTTTAATTCTCTGTAAATTCCACCGAATGGAAGTGTGTTGTGTTGTGCATGTGTGTGTGTGTGTGTGTGCGCGTTCCTGCCTCTGGTCGCCTGAACATCTCATCACATGTGCGGAGTACAGGCTGCCTGGATCTAAATAACTTGAGAGCGACAGAGAAAAAGATGAAGAAAGAGGGGGAAAAAAAGGGGAAATAGGGCGAGGTGAAGTAGTGATTGTACCAGAGTGTGGCTGTGAGCGGTTGGCTGATGACGTGAAGTGCTGCACACACATCTGGAACAGCTTGAGCAGCTGCACCTGAAGAGAAGAGCTCCTCCGCAAAGCCTCTGCCGGCACTTTCTCTTTCCCCACTCGTGCTCTTTTTTTTCTTTCCTCCCCTGTTTTCTCTTGCAGTCTCTAAATCTTTCTGGTTACCGCCTGTCGGAGCGCTGGGATGGTTACCCGCTGTGCATCAGCAAAGAGGAGCGAGTGAACCGGAGCGAAAGAGAAGAGGACAGACAAGGCACAAGGGGACAGTTACATGGGAAAGAATTATTAAGCACGAGGTAGGAGAGCGAAGTTGACAACCATGTTATGAGCGCAAGTGAAGAAGAAGAGAGGGAGTGCGAGAAAATTTACAGAGAAAGAGAGAGATGGAGAAGGAGAGAGTGTCAACGAGAGGGGGATTAAGAAGCCGGAATGCGCTGACACTGGAGACCTGAGTTTCTGTTTGCATTTGGCACAGCACATCCTGTCACTCCACAGGTTTACCCACACATACAGCAATTTACCAACACACACACTCACACACACACACTTGTGTTTGCTTTGGAGGATGATCCCAGGAGGCCACGCCAGGAGAAGAGAACACCTTCCAAGGAGCTATTAACCCCCCTCCACCCCCTCACCCTGGGTTTGCCTCCCACCCAGCTTCCCAAAAGTGCCCTCCCTCCGGCCCTCTCTGCCTACCTGCACTAGTCACAACACGCTGCAGCCGGAGAGTCACCGAGTCACACTCACTGAGAGCTGAGAAACCCCCGGATTGCCTATGGGACACAGTTGCATTCACACTGGCTGAGAAAGACTGAGGAGCTTTACTGATCCTCTGACCTGCAGGATGTCTAAAGCCTCCAGGCTGGCCCGGCCCCCCTCGGCAGGGGCCGGATCCAAGCTGCCCTCACCGAGGAAGGAATGCCCTGGCACAGCCGCCGTGGCCGGTCGAGCCCGGGTGGTGAGCGTGGGGGAGAAGCTGATGAGGGCAGGTAGCGATGGGATCCTGAACAGACAGAAGTCTTCACCAGCCGCTCTGGCACAGGACAAAGCACAGAGCGAGACTGATACTCAGGCCCCGAGGCAGAGTTCAGGTGAGAAGGGCCAAAATATGGACATGGTCCCTCCTAAGAGCAAGATCAGCCCACCTAAAGCCTCAACTCAGCAGCAAGGCTCTGTGCACAGTAAGTAATGAACAAACCGCACATTGTAACATGAATACAAGCTTGTCTCTGATGGTGTTTAGGTGCACTGTTTACATGTCACATGCGATTCACATGTTAAAACGTGATCCGTACACATTAGAAACTCTGATTTACTGTCCTTGTAATATCAAATTATGGGCACATAAGTGAATTTGCTTGGATTTGTAGCTGCTGAAGTCTAAACTCCTCTTAATGTCTTGGCCCTCATAGTTTTTGGTTAATTTAATGTACATATGGTATTTTTCTGCATATCTTGTGACCATTTTAATGGCACTTCATTATGTTATGTACTGCAGAGATTAAGTCTTCACAAGTGCAGTCTCCTCCCTGCCCTGACAAGGATGCCCTTGTCAGGCATTTGCAATCAGCAGGGCCAAAAATAGCGATGAATTTTTGAAAAATGAGATGGTCTTCATTAGCAATGACCGAAATGAAATAGAGCCAGGATGTCCACTTTAAATAATAGATTTGTGAGTTTGAAGGCTTCTTGAATGCCAAAACTCCACACAGTGACACATGAGAAAGAATTTTGCAACTGTTTTTAAACTCTCTTCTTGACAATTGCATGACAAAGAGTTGTTTATTATGAGGTACCAAGAGTGGGCACTTGCACATATTTGATCACCAGGTTATTACTTTCTGTTGTAGCAGAATTTATGCCAGGTTCAACTTTTTTTTGCTAGAAAAACTTGCGTTTTGTTCCTTTGTGCTTCCTCAACCCTGCTGTGTCAGTGTGTCAGTCTAATCGATATGAATGAGGAAGCCTCGTCTTCGTTTGATGCTGTGCTATTATCTCTCTGAACACAGTCTTAATGGAGCTGTGAGGAATAACTGCTCATGGGATCTTTGTCACTATCCCACTGTGGTCTCTGTTGGGTGCAGATTTTTTTTTTAAAAAGGGGGGGCACAGAGGATGAGGATGGTCTTATCACTCCCTTTTGGCCTTCTCACCACATTTCCAACTCTGCAGGGCGCCAGCTTTCATGTCTCGTCAGGATACAGTCATATCACACTCTCTGGGGCAACTTGACCAAGATTGTGCAAGCACGAGGAAATGATGAGGAGGATTTTTTTGTGCGCTGTGCTGTTAGTGGCTGCTAAGATTGACAGATTTTTTGCTCATCCGTTGAAGTTGTTCCTGTCAGTCACTCTCGAATCGCTCTCGACTGTTCAGCTTGTAGTCAAAGACAGCGGTTGGGGAAGTGTAAACGGGGGGTTTAAGTGTGGGGGTGACGTACATGCAGGCAACAGGGGTGAGTCAAGTGAAAGAGTGACAGAAGGAGGTCAGGAATGTGAGCAGGGCATGCTGGGAAATCAACAGGTCTCGAGCTGTGTCTGTGTGTGAATGCCTCCCCTCAGTAAAGACAGGTTATGGGTTACAAGGGGGCAGGTTCGTACTGGAAACCAGATGTTCTTTTCTGTGCAGCTTCCAGTCTCCTCTTTACACAAATAAATGCTCTTTCTGCAGAGAAGATTCACTCCTTAAGGGTCAGTTCCCCCTCATTCATTCAGTCCTGAATTCAACTTTGGACCAAGAATTTTTAATAGAACATATGTCTTCAATTTAGGACATGGGAAATGACATTCTATATTATTTTTTTTGTCTTCTTTTATCTTCTCGCACAGCTCTTTTGTCCTCCCTCACTCATCACTTTCTTGTGCTCACTTTGTCTTGTCGTCTCACTAACACCCTCTCCACTTTTGTTTCTCCCTGAGTCTTTCTACTCCTTTGACAGCATTTGAGTCAGTTATTGAAAGATGCCACCACCACCACTCTCCCACACACACTCACGCACGCTCACGAAAGACCATCAAAAAGAATAAATGAAGCGCGTGTATTCTCGGCGTTTCGTTTCTTTCCTACTGCGCATTTTCAAGTTTCCCCTTCTGAGGCTGCGAGAACCCTGTACATTTCTGGACAGTAACTTTGAAGTTCCATGTTGAAAAGGCAGTGATCCAGCAGTCCGGTCTCTCTAGAAACCGGCTATACAGTAGACTGATGCCACAACCCTTTGATATATGAAACTTTATTTTCACATGTCATGCAGTGTCTTCACTCTCGGCAACTGCTGTTGACTACATGGAGCCATGTGCTGCCTAAGTATTTGGATTTTAAATAGGCCAGCACAATTAAATACCCTTTTGCTGCAGGCTAACTGGCAGCTCATCACATTCCCTACTCACTTATGGCTTGTATAAGCGAGGCTGGTTAATGTGGTAGGGTGGGGGGGTTCTGATCATGCCAGGTCTCCATCTCCCAAGCTAATGCCAGTTACAGGGCATGACGGCAGCTAAAGCACAGGCCCACAGGGTCAAACAGAGCTGATGCACACAGTGCTGGCAGACAATAAGTGCGTGTGACAGGTGACATTTCCGCTGTGTGAAAGCTTCAGAGCTGACTGCAGCTCGCCAAAGGGCCCAATTTCAGTCTTAAAGTGGCAGCTTCAACCGAAAGCAAAATCCGTTTGACATTTTCTGTCCAGAGAGGGTATCATACGAGTCAAGTGCAGACTCAGGCTCAGCTTTCTTCTGATACTCTACACAACGTTGCATCGAACCACTGCTCAGCAACATTTTGTCATTTTGGCGTCAGTCATCCTGGATGTACACCTACTATAGATTTGCTTCACTTATATATCAAGTTTACTGTGCTGCCAAAAGGATGCAGACACCCAAACATTGCACTCATATGTGATTGCGAAACCTCCATTCTCCTGAGAAGACTGTCAAAAATATTTAGAACCTAGCTGTAAGAATTTGCAGCAACAAGAGTGTTACTGAGGTCTGGCACTGATGATGGATTAGCTCACAAAATTCTTCCAAAGGGTGTTGGAAAGGGATGAGGTCAAGCCATTGTGCAGCCCAGTCCAGTTATTTGCTACCAAAACAAGAAAATCATTTTTTATAGAACTTTTTGTTTTAGACTTTCATTTTGTGTGTATATAGTGGATTCACTCAGTGATGTTGATCCATCAGTTAAATAAAGCTATGGTATATTGTTTCATTACTGTGCAGCTGCTCTTTAGTTATCCTAAAGAGAGACTATGCAGCTTCTTTTCTTTTTTTGAACAGAAACTGCTGACAGTTATTAAATATGGTACATTCCTTAAACATAGTGTAACACTGAATAAAAAGAAAAGATTTAACAAGAGAGCTCACAATATGGTGCCAACTACATATCAGTCTCTCCCTAAATCTAGCTAACATTAGCCACCATAATTTACATGTTGTACTAGACATTGCCAAAACATTGGAGTGTAACAAATGAATACATACCAAATCTGCAGCATTTTCCAGATAAATATAAATGACACCAATTGCTACTTCTAATTTAAGGAACTTTGCTCTGGGCTGCATGGTGCTGCAGTACTTGGTACTGTTGCCTCACAGTTAGAGGGTTCTCTGGGGGCCTTTCTGTCTTGAGTCTGCATGTTCCCTCTGTGCCTGTGTGGTTTTCTCTGGGTGCTTTAGTTACCTCCCACACTCTAAAGACATGTTAGGTTAATTGGTGATTCTAAATTGGCCATCGGTGTGAATGAGAGTGTGAACTGCTCTTTGTCTGTTTGTGTTAGCCCCGTAAAAGACTGGCGACCTGCACAGTGTTCTCCCCCTCTTGTCCAATGTCAGCTGGAATAAGCTCCAGACCCACATGACCCTCTACAGGATGAACTGGGTATAGCTGACGGATGGAATGTATCTGCATCATTACCATCAAAATAGAAACAAATATACAAGTTGTAAAATACCCATCCTTTCCATTTTCTTCCACTTATTCTGGGTCGGGTCATGATGGCAGCAGGCTGAGCAGGGCGTTCCAGATGTCCCTGTCACTAGCAACACTTTCCAGCTTCTCCTAGTGGAACCCAAAGCATTCTAAGGCCAGATGAGATATGTAATCCCTCCAGCGAGTTCTGGGTCTATCGTGGGGTCTCTTCCCAGATGGACACGCCTATAAAACCTCCAAAGGAAGACGGCCAGGAGGCATCCTAATCACATGCACCAACTACTTTGAGCTCCTCACTCTATCTCTAAGGTTGAGCCAAATGATACAATCTCCATGAGCTAACAACATGCCTGATGCTGTGAAAAGGGGGATGAGAGAGAAAGGAATAGAGGGCAAAAAACCCTTTAACTGATATTGACAAGACAGTGTATAAAGAGTGTGTTTTTCTGAGCTGGGATCAAACCTGTGACCTCTATTAGTATAACTTAACAACTGAGCCAGCGACTAATTGAGGCTGTTGCCCTGAAGCTACAGACAAGCTATACTACTTATCATTTCCACTTTCCTTTTGTAAAAGGGAATAATATGTTGTATCTTCTCTAAGTTCTATTACCTTGCCTTTATGCTTTTATTTTCCAACATCAGACTAAACTATTGTATAAAACAATCTCTGCACGGCAAGCCAGTTGATGAAAACATCTGGAAAGGTTAAAGTCTGGAAGGACTTTAGCTAATAATGACTTAACCTCTTTCTTGCTCTCCTATCAATCTTTGCTATCTCCAAACCGTCCAGACTCTTTTCTGTCTTTGCGTCTAGACCGACTTGAAAGTTTTTCGGCTCATGTTTAACCATACGGGTCCTTTGATGCCCGTGACCCATCAGACGGAGATTGAGATGCTCTTGAGATAAAGTCACCGCTCCCATTCTGGATGACCTAACCTCTTGATGATTGAAAAGGTGAGTCAATAAAAGAAACAGAGAACAGAGCGGAGGGGTTCATAATGTTCGTCTGCATTCTCTGACGGGTGTTTTGTTGTTTCTTGTCTCATTTGGTTTCGCAAGATGTGTTAGCACATCAGTATGCGCGGCGTTGCTTCAGCTTGTTTTCAAGTGTCAGAGGTCATTAAGACATTTCGACTGCTTTAGAATACACGTGCGCTTCTAGCCGCTGACAACAGCGTTAGCAGCATATGGATGTGAATCACTGGTGAGAGAAGTGTTACATGCTTGTACATGCTCACTCTTTAGTACTGTGTCAGTTTTGCTCAAACACTCGCTGTTAATAATCTGTGAATGGGGTGTGTCTTCAATGGCTTTTCACAGATGCTGCTCTGCTTCCTTTTTAGAAAGAAACAGCTTAGTGCAGCGGGAATGAGTTTGAGGATTGGGATGTGATCACCCATTTCTTTTGACACCGAAGCCTCGAGTTGGGATTACATTAATTGTAGCCTCTCGTGACTCCTAAAACCATCAGGACTTTTTCTTCTTCCACGACTATCAGACAGATTATAAGAGTCATTAATGTTCTTCCTCCACAACAGTTGACCCACTAAAACAGATATCAAATGTGTATGTTTTAGTGACCTTGCATATCTGTTTCAGAGCTGAGTCAATCTGGCACACTGTAGAGTGTCTTGAAAGTGGTTTTTATTCTACCGAAAAGCATTTGAGAGAGTGAGCTCCATTTATCTTTGTACCATCCAGACTCTCCTTCTCAGCGATTGACTTGACAAATTGACGTCCGTGAGTAGGGGGCTGATTTTAAAAGCGAAAACCCCCCGCTCTCACTTTGAATCAAGCAATCACAAACTTTCATAGTATAGATTCAGGTAGTTTATTTAGAGTTAGGTCATGCTGTTCTTGTTCCTTTGCATATGGCTGAGAAAATATGTTCATTTGGGCTATTTCAGTTGTATTTGAGCAGCAGTGAGACAGCAGAAAATGAAAACACTGAAGATAATAAAAATTGGACAGCATTCATTATCCATTTACATCAGTTCCTCTAATCCACACAGATATTTGTTTTTGTTAAGGTTAATGATTTTGTCCCTCCATCGACGAAAGTCAATTAGGAGACTCTTGAAAACTTTTTGAAGAACTTTTCCTCCAAATACCACAAGGGAGGAAGCGACAGTGCCTTGATGTTTTCTCAGCTGTGGCAGACAACTTACCTTTGTCCTTGGCTTGTCAATAAGTGCCCAGTGACTGAAGAGAAGCCCAGTGAGTCATTAGAAGTATGAGAGTAGGTGAGTTAATGGTGTGTTCATGGACCTGGGAGTCTGTGTGTTTGGAAAATAAGTGGATGTGACTCATCTGTCAAACAGAAACAGACAATAATTGGGCCACTGAGCAAGAAGAAAGAGCGTTTTGGTGATGTGACTCCTCATGAGTGTGTGCTGTGAATCCCCCCGGTGGGTCTGGTGTGTGTTATTCTTTGGGGGGTGCAGCTCGGGGCAGTGAGGCTTCTTTCTGATTTCCTGAGGCTCTCAAAGAGAGATGGCAGAGGGGATTGAGTTTCTCTTGCGTGTCAGATTAAGGATAAAACAAAGCCTTAATCTCTTTCAAAGTTTCCACTTGTTGATATCAAACTGATTATCATGTCTGTTGGATATTTACTTTCCACTCTGGCCTGGCTTGATTACACAGCAAAGTCCTCAAAGCTGCTGCCGCAAATGTGGCATGAAATTCCTTCAAACAAGACGTCCCGCTACAATACTGTTTTCTCTTAATGTAATGCGTGTGTGTGTTCCAACAGAAAGCATAACTGTGGTTAATTCACCCAACTGAGGGGTGTAAGCGGATACAAGGGCTCCCTCAGGGTTTCCTCTCAAAGAGTCGACAGAGAAATCAATACGTCTCCACCTCCCCTCTTACACCCTTTTGCCCTTCAGGCAAACGTGATGTGGTGTGTGTGTCGGTGTGTTTTCCTGCCTGTCTGTGTGAGCACGAGCGAGTGTGCACACAAATTACTATACGCACAAACCGTTAAATATTCACACACTTTTATCTTCAGTTCAGACGATTCAAATTGAAACTCCTGCTGTGTTTATTTCTTTCGCGCCGCCACGTTGTTTCAGGGGACTGGACCTTCATAAATATCCTTCATTAAAATTACATTAATATTTAGCGTCGGCTGCACTCCCCATCTGTGATCATCTGCATGAAGAATATCTCATTTGGGCTATTAAAATAGATTTTCTGTCCATCTAGCATACAGATATGAAGCGTGGGTTAACCAGAAGTGAGTTCAAGGTGAAGTTGAAATCAAAAGAATTGTTCAACATTTTGGGAAATATTCTAATTTGTCTTTTTTGCTGGGAGTTACATCGATCAGGCATAACATTATGACCACCTGCCTAATATTGTGTTGGTCCCCCTTATGTGGTCAAAAATGCTCTGAACCATTGGGCACGGACAAATGGACCTCTCAGGGTGTCCTATGGAGTCTGGCACCGGGATGTTGGCAGTGGATCCTTTTGGTACTCTGGCTTGTGCAGTGGGGCCTCTGTCAATCAAACTTGTTCCACTGCATCCTGTTGATGCTTGATCAGAATGGGGTCTAGGAAGTTTGGAGGTCAAATCAACATGTTGGGCCATTGTCATGTTCCTCAAGATGTTCCTGATTGTTTGATGTTTTTGCCATGTGGTGGGGTGCATTTTCCTGCGGGGGTAGACCAGTGACATTTGGGATTTCCATTTGCATGAGGGAGTGTGCTTGTTCTGGGACAGTGTTTATTTGGGTGTCTAAGTCTCATCAACACGGATGCCAAAATCCAAGGTTTTCC
>OMNN01102193.1:0-14442 GCA_900302755.1 Chromis chromis
GTGTGTGTGGATGTGTGTGTGTGTGTGTGTGTGTGTGTGTGCGTGTGTGTGTGTGTGTGTGCATGTGTGTGCGTGTGTGTGCGCGCGCGAACAAACGTGTCACATTTCCTGCGCAATAATCAACACTAAGGTAACCACAGCATTCCTCCTCTCCCTCTGTCTTAGCTCATCATCCCACAAAGTCACACAAGTACTCACAAACCACACACACACACACACACCACCTCTCTCTTCCGCAATATGTGGGAGGACAATGAATACACTTTCTCTCAGCTTGCTCTTTCCAAAGATAACTCTCGGGTCAGGTTCGGTCCAAAAATCATACAGCATTCATTTTTCAATGGCCACCCGCTTACTCCAAAAACCATGATGTAACTGCTGCTGAGGCACGATCGAGAATACGGCGTTCATTCATGTCTTAATCATGCCAACAATTACACTCGCAGGAATATAATTCTCAATACTCACGCACACACTGTCATAATGACGGCTCTAATTACAGGGGTTGGGGAAAACACTGCAAATACTGCTTGTAGCACAATGACTTACCGTAAACTGAGGATAGCTTATGGACTTGATTGACTGACTTGACTTGTTGTGACAGTGCGAATATGGCTCCGGCTAAATTTAATTTAACTCCACATTTTTCTCACATGATATTACAGAACTGGGCGCTGCTTTTGATCATGCAGAACAAGTTGGGTTGCATAACATGGGGTGCTGCACATGAAAATGAGAGGAACAGAAGAGTCTAATAAAGTAGTTATTTCCATGCATGCTCAGGAAATTTTATCTGTGGCACAGCTCTGCAAATAAAACTATGAGGCAACATTGCAGAGCAGCGGATGATGTGGGACTCATTGATAGAAAGAAAGAAAGAAAGAAAATAAGAAGAAGGTTTGTTACACATCAAAAGCCCGGTGGGGGTCCAGAGAAGTTTTTCTGTCAGGGACACACACACATGAGCTGGGGACCTTAACCTGAGCACACACACCAACACACACATCTGAGAGTGATCTCAGTGGGGGAAACGCTCCATTTCTTCCCGCTTGTGTTTGCTAATGGCTTCCAGCATCATGGCTCATCACGGCGAGGACTGCATACGCACTCGCGCACACACAGAAACAATTACGCTCTTCAAGCCATGAGCAACTAATTAGACCTTTAACACTGAGGACTGGGACAGGAATTCCATGCGGACTTTCACCAAAACGCTCAGCGTAATTCAGCGTAAATGCAGTGCTGACGGCGACCCGTCATGAGCTCAGTGTTTTGGACTAAACAAGCAGGGAGGCTGCTTGATTTTGAAGGTCTCGCTGTGCAGTTTATGGTTTTCATTGACTGGGTCACTGTATTGAAATTTTCAAGGTTATGCCTGCTTTCATCTTCCCCAGATTAACGTGGCTGTACACCTTTTAAGCATGACATCCACCATGAAGACCCCTCAGGATTTTTTCCAAATCAAATATAAATACAAGCATGCTGTTCTGTGTGCACAAACTCACAAATCACATGCTGCTCCACCACTGAATGCAGCACACAGGCTTACTGCAGTGTGATTCAAAAGCACACACAGCTACAGTATATCACTACAGCAGTTTAAAGTTTGATTTAGACTCATCTTCCTCTGCTCCATCTCCTCGACTTTGTCATGGCCTCGGGCTGCCGGCAATTGTGTGCTGACAGTGTGTTTAACGGAGTTCCAGTTCCCATCTCCAAGTTCAGGGGCGCTCGGTTCACTCGCATAACGGCTCAGCGCCATCAGAACATCAAGTCGCCTTCGGGCAGCACTCTTTAACTATTTTACTGTTGCAAAGATTCCTGGGTACATCTGTGTCTGCAAAAGCCTCAAGCTTATCCTGCAATTTCAATACTGACTATATATTCCAATTTACAGCAGAAACAGCATGAGGGACGTGTGGGCGAAGTACAATGCAAAGAGATGAAATACAGATTTATGACTCTAAGCAAGTTGTCAAAAATCAAGCGTGATAATCTGTGCTTGCGTCACTCAGATCTCCGATTCATGTTCGACAGAGAGGGATTAATTGGTTCGACGCTATTTGTGAGAATTATGCAAACTGCAGCAGTTAATCACATTAAAAACATGACATTCGCATTGGACCATTACAGGTTATGAAATACCAATTACTGAAAAAAATGGGAAGGAAAAGTAGAGAGGGAAGGAAAGGAGTATCCATGATTCAGCTGATGAGCTGTGCTACTGTAATCTGGTCCCTCTTGGCAACAGTCCTGAGCAATAATTAAATAAAGAGATGAGTTAAGTGCACGGACAATTAAGCGACTTTATCAGCGTGCACAGCGTAATGTTTAGACACTTTGTGCATCATAGTCTGTTAACCTGGCTGGCTCTAGAACTCGCTTTCTTATCTAATTAGTCACATTTCTAATATAATTAATTGCCGGAGTTTTCACATTTTTCACAGAGCATTTTATTTAATAATTTCGCCACATTTTTGTGCAGAGTTTCCCATGTGTTTTAGATTGCTTAATTTGTCTCTCAGTTTCTACTGTCCTTTGGGTGGCTCATTACAAACTTATGCTGTGAAACCAAGTGTTCTTTAAACTTTGTTTCACAGTTTCGTTAAGAAAGTTGAACTTGAATTTTAAGGGAGATATGTGTAGAAACAAGATATGTAGAAAAATTCAATCAGATGAAATGGTGCAATAAAACATTAGGAGTGACTATTTAATTCACTTCAATGAGCTGATGGAACAAGCTGACATGAAATGCTACTAATAATAATTTTATTTGTAAAGTGCTTTCAATCAAAGTGCTGTACAGGTAATAAAATCAATCACAACTACTAACCTGGACACCATGAGCTTATTGAATATAGTGTAATTTAATAAAGCAAATACAAATACAAATGCTAATGTATTGAGAAATCAGATAATTTACTACTCTTAATAATATACACTGATCAGGCATAACATTATGACCACCTGCCTAATATTGTGTTGGTCCCCCTTATGTGGTCAAAAATGCTCTAAACCATTGGGCATGGACTAGAGGACCTCTCAGAGTGTCCTATGGGGTCTGGCACCAGGATATTGGCAGTGGATCCTTTGGGTACTCTGGGTTGTGCAGTGGGGCCTCTGTCAATCAAACTTGCTCCACTGCACCCTGTTGATGCTTGATCAGAATGGGGTCTAGGAAGTTTGGAGGTCGAATCAACATCTTGGGCAACTGTCATGTTCCTCAAGATGTTCCTGATTGTTTGATGTTTTTGCCATGTGGTGGGGTGCATTTTCCTGCGGGGGTAGGCCAGTGACATTTGAGATTGCCATTCGCATGAGGGAGTGTGCTTGTTCTGGGACAATGTTTATTTGGGTGTCTCATCAGCAGAACACCACAAAGTACCAATATGATTAATGTTATTCACTTCACCTGTCAGTGGTCATAATGTTGTGGCTGATCGGTGTATATTATACCAGCATTAGTCACTCAGTGTATTCACATTCAGAAATAGGTACCTCTGCTTGTTAGTGAAGCAGCCAGTCATTCCACGGACTGTGTGCATTGGTCTTTCTACTATACATGCATGTAATGTAATAAAATACAACAGCTTTGTCAAAATTTCTTCTGTTACAAAGTTTCTAATTTGTCTATTTCTGTAGATGTTGTCAAAAAGGTGAGGATTCTACTTTATGTTTACTACTGAGGTCATACTGGGTGGTAATGGTGGTGAACTGGAATGCCTTACATTTAAAAGTATCCTTAATATTTTGTCATGTATGTTGAAGGGGAATATATGGCAGAGGTACTGTATTGGGTTGCATTAGATTTCACAGGTGTACCTACTAAAAGAGCAGGTGAGTGTGTTTAATCCAGCTTTACTGATTCTAATTTTATCTCTCTGATAACAGCCTCTTTGTTTACTGTGTTCTCTCCCACTGGTGCTCCTGAAAGCATTCAACTGTGCAAACAGGTGGGGCTTTTACTGTGAAGCAAACACGATGTATATGACATCAACAATAGCTAATATTTATCAAAAATGCATCAACAAATGCAAATGATGTCATCATCAGTGCATCAGTATTAAATATCACATTAATGGAACAGGAAGCCACAGGCACACTGTGCACCTCCAACTCCTCAGCAAGGTAGAAAACTTCTTAATGTGCCCTGCTGTGGTTGGAAAACTACTCGTGCCATGTGTATGATGGAATCAGGTCGAGCTAAATGACTGTGTGGTTGCACTGTAACCTGATATGACAGTTGTTCCTCTGTTGTGTTTCTTACTAAGTAGCTGCTCAAAGGAGTGTTTGCTGTCGTAGTCATTAAACCACCAGGAACCACAGGTGTTGTCAGGATTACTTCTTAAGGATTCTAACTTCTTGTTGCAGAATGATGCAATAAAATGTGATGCAAATTATTTTGCCTTTAGCATTACCTTTGTAGAGATTCTTTGGCAGCTGGCAGGTGTGGCCACAGCCGTTGGAGCAGCACTTTTTGACTGCTGAACATTCTCCATCTTCCTCACAGCTCTCCACGCAGGCTGCTGCAAAGCCGCTGGCCTTCTCCGGGGCAGGGCAGTCGCCTTGCTTCACTCCCTCCACCGACTTTAGGAACTCACAGCTCGTGAGACACTCATAGTGCTTCTTGGGAAAGAGGGGCTACCCAAGAGGAAAGGAGGGAGAAGGAGAGGAAAAATATATGTCAGATTACTTTTTTTAAGACCAACCTGCCAGGATACAAACAGTGATTGTCCTGTTTACATTTCAACTCATGACTCACTGGAGTGGTGAGGACATTAAAGGGCTTTGATTCAGCCTCACAGAGGGTGTCGTTACAGTGTAGAAAGGGTTACTTCACACTCCTTTCAAAGTTTCCTCTTATTGAATTTTCCCCAGTAGGTTCTGAAAAGCTCCAACAGTCAAATCTGAGGTAACCACAGTATTTGTGGTAGTGACATACCTCGCATAAATCTTGGCACTGGTTTTCCTTCAGGTCCCAAGATTCCTTGCAGGGCTCCAGGCACTGTGAAAAGGAGAAGGGTGTCAGTTCTTCAAAGAAGCAGCCACATCAAAGGGCCACTGCTGTGGAGATGGTGCCTCCTGTGCTCTTGCGCGGGGCCGTCTGACAGGCACTTCCCCTACCACCACGCTCACAACAACCAGTCACACCCCTTTTTGTTACAGATGCCGGGCATACCTTCAAAGGACATAAACAGTCTTCTACAAAAGCAAACATGGGGCGAGCGGGTTGTCTGCTCCGAGCAGACAGGCACAAGCTGTCTCCAGAAATCTACTCATGCCGGAGTTTTGCTTGGTGTGGGCACTGACAGATTCTGTCTTCACGCCTTAACACTACTAGCCTCCCCATACTGTCTACGCCTCATTCTCATCCCGCCACTTCTCCCGCTCATGTCTGGGCTTGATATGCTCTGGCACCGGCACCAAACTCCCCTTCTCTTTACCATTCTGAAACGGAGAGCGTTTAATAAATGATACACTTGGTTTAATGTTCTTGGGATTCCCTTTTTTAACACGTGGAACAAATTTACTGAATGCTCGGAATAGGCGAGGGATAAAAGAGAAAAAAAAACTCAGCGTGAGTGCAGCTCAAACTCATTTTGCCAAACATAATGGGATGATAAAACTTAAAATGAAAGTTTACCAATCTAGTCAAACTCCCCCCTTGCTTTAAAATACAACAACTCAACCTGAACGAATCAAACTCAATAAGAGTGAATGTAATGTAACACAAAAGGTCCATGCATGTCGAATAGAATCAGACAGATTCTGCTGCAGGAAAGGGAATGTGTTCAGACTGGGATTGAGAGAAAGCGAGGGTCTTATACGCTCCTGCTGCTCCACACCACTGAGAGCTGGTGTGAAAGAGAAGAGAAAGCTCAGTCAAACCGCTGCCAGGCTGCTTCTGTACTGCACTGGGAGCAGCCCAAACCGCACCAACCCACGACCTGCCAAAGTCACTCATTCAGCCCTATTTAATTTAGACTCCTTCACCAGCTACAGTGCGAACGTAGGTGCACCAGGAAATTTTCAACACATTCTTCATCTAGGATAGTTTGATATGATATGGAGACCTGTCATCAGTAAAGGTCAGGGGGGAAAAAAGACATCAGAACAACACGTGGAGTTACGTAAGGTACAGTACAGAAGAGTGTACAGAAGGGTGGTTAAATGAGGGCAGCAACTGCATTAAACACTAAAGACGATGTAAGAAATCTCTCAGTCAGGGGGCCAGAGTTGTATTTATTACTCTTTAATTCGCTCATTAGCCAGCTCTGTCATTATTATGCCATTGCCAGTGAAAAGTTTATTTGCTTTTTATGGAGTGTGGTGGACGGGCGTATGATGAAACATAAACCTTGCTTCTGGAGGAACAGGCTGCAATCAGGACCGTGCACAAGGCTGCCAGCACTCAATTACACTCTGCTGGGTCTTTGCTTTTGCCCAGCCTCGTCTCAGGCAGCCGACAAGCCCTGCGTGGACAGTGTGCTGAGTGTTGAACACCTCGGCTCCAGAGAGCAGAGGAGGCTGGGAAGGGAGGGTATTTTCTTAATTACTTCATAGCAATATAGATATCAATCCAGTCACATAAAATATAACGTGCCAAGACAGAGAGAGAAAAAAATGGAAACCTTGGAGGGTTATGACAGCGGAGAGCTCCAAAAGAAATTAATGTGGTTTTCTACAGAGCTGATCAGGTGAAACCGCTGTAACACCTCGGAGATTTTAAGATGACATACGAGCTCAATTGCACTATCCAAGTTATGCCTCGCTGTCCAGAGAGTCTGTGCAGTTTTAAAAATCATCTGCTATTAATAATATGGTGACCTTATGTCATTAATTCTGTTCTCAATTGTGTCCTCTGGGAGCGGAGCCTGCGGCGCAGATGGGCAGTAGCAGCAACCTCAGCATCCCAGGCTCATACAAGCACCACGCTGGAACAATGAGGTGTTGAGGCAATGGCTGTGTGCTGCACCAGTGTCTAAAGGACATTCTGCCAGTAGACGCACATGTTAAAGCCCCCAAATCCCTTCTACAAATCACTGAACATACACGCATAAGCCGGGGGATCAAGCTCATTTTACTCATTGAAAGATCCTGTGTGCATGGACTGAATGCATTCCATCGGCTTTTCTTGAGGATGAATCCCTTTCTGGTTCACCACAATCACAACTACACAAGTGAAAATAGAATCATCGTTACCTCGAGATGCACGGGCTTGTGTGCCAAGCGGCATGAATTAACACAGCACATTGCGTACCGAGGATATTGCAACACAGAGCAGAATGCTGGCTGTGTGTTTGGTGTTGTCTCACCCTAACACGTCCAAGTTTTTTTTTTCCCTATTAACTCTTCAGGACAAAAGTTCCCGACTAACATAAAAACTGCTGAATTGCACCCGAAACTTGTATTTTTCCAAATTTATCAGAGCCACTGTTGTGTGAAAATATCGTAAATGACACTCTTAAAAGAAGATAAGCATCTGTGTTGAGGCAGCGAGCTCCCTGCAGGTGTGCTGAAAAACTGACAATCTGTCAGCGTTTCCCCCCAGCCACACCCACAACCTGACATTTAAGTAGGAAAGAGGAGGTCCGACGACAGATGTCTTGCCAAAGCAAATAGGACGGCTGGATATAATTACAAAGGTGCTCTCATCAATCAAGTGCCTGATTCCTATTTACACAGTTTGGTGCTCAATCTAAACCATGTTACTGATGCAGCCAAAATATGCTTGGGATAAAGCCACAACATATTTTCTATAAGCTCTTGCGCAACTCTTTGGTGGTGCGCCACCTCCACCCCAACCCATGCTAACACACACCCTCGTCTTCCTAAAAAAATCTGCTTTTATATGTTTGGATTTTATAAACTTTGACCACTGGTCAGTGAGAATTCTTCCCCTAATTCAAAAAACTTCCTCTGTGCATTAATAGCACAAAAAAAGCACAGCTAATATATTATTAAGATCCCATCAGAGGATGTCTGTGGTCTAACGGTTACTATTAGCGGGTGACCTAAAGTTTTGAAGCCTTCAAACATTTGCACATCTTGCACCGCCAATGGCTAGTGTTTGACTTCTCAGACATAATCTGGGAACATGCACCATGGAACCGGAGCAGAGAACATAATTGAGCTGGACATAGTGTATCTGCTGGCTTGGGGTGCCAGTGTTGGGTCTCCCTCGAGCAAATCTCCCAGGCTGGCAACACAGCTACCATCTGTTTGAGTAGCATAAGGAATGCATGTAATTATTCTATGCGATGTTAACATATTTCAGGACAAATTTCACCCCAAAAAGACACAAATGCTTTTCTCTGAGATGTAAACAAGAGCATGGGCTTGTTTTCTATGGACTTGAGCTGTTAGTCCTAACAAAGGCATTTGAGCGGCTGATTTCCCCTTTGTCCTCTTATCTTCCTACCCAATGGTGACACATTCTGCATGGTTAAGTAGGAACATCCATAGCGGTCTTTCACTCCCCATTTCACGCTGTAATAAAACGCAGCAGTTGTTACTCTGGGGGACCCTGAAAGGCATTCTGTGGGGCCGATGAGAGAGTCAGGCTGAATGGCAGCCAATGCCACAGCCCATCTTCACTTTTTCATGCCTGGGACGAGGCAGGGGGGCGGCAAGGAGGGGGGAAAGGGAGAGAGATGGAGGAGGAGGGAGGCGGGGTGTTTGGGGCTGTGCATAGAGCTGCCTTTCTCCATCATGGCATGGTTATCTCCACCCGTCGTAAAAAATGCTTACTGCCCCAAGTGAGTGACTGGAATAACATGAACTATGAGAAACATTGCATATATATATATATATATAAAATGTGGCACAAGTGTTTTGTTTCAGTTAATGAAGCATGAACTGCTACCAGTCAGGGTTGCCCCAGGCTTAGCAATACACAGTGTATACAAAATAAAGGATGGGCCATAATTCAAACTGATGCAGATGACATTTTCCCATATTGCCTGAGCATATTTGTACAGTCACATGGAGACAGCTCATGACTGATTCTGTTATTTTGTAAATGCAATTTAGCACACAACGAACTCATGTGGGTACCTGTGCTTCCCCCCTCCACACAATCTGCTAAAATTTGGATCCCAGTGTGATTTCTCTCCCGAAAGCTTAGCAGATGAACTTATCGATCCGATCACTGATGGTCAAGTTAAGAGCTGTGCCGACGAATATTTACAAGGTGCCTTTGCCGCCCCTTGGGATGAAGCCACAGCCTTCAGCTCCACCAGGAGACTCAAATATGGAGGAATCTCTGTTGTTGATCACACACATTGTAAATCTCACCTCCAATCTCATTGAGTTATGGCTATTTTTTGCTGCCCTGGCGCTTTTCACACTCCCGATGACCAGACTCAATTATTCCGGCCGCTCTCAGCTTTCTGCTCATATCTATCGACCCATCCAGGAGCAAGTTGCCAGGTTCGGCGCTCCCCTCTGGTGAAAAAGGCACTTAATCCACGTATTCACTCACTTCTCACTCTATTTCACTTTTATTTAGCTGTCGACTCCCCTCAACTTCCCCCGGTTTCGTCTCAGTTCATATATCTTCCCCTCTCTTATTTCACTATCCCTGCACTTCATTCTCTCTCACTCGAAGACCACGTCCACTCAAATCCAGATTAATGTTAAAACTCGTCTTTTGTCTTTGTTTTGGCCTTCCATCTGCTTTAAGCCAGCGTGCTCAACTTGACATTTTCCAAAAAGTCTCTCCAGAGTAGATAAATTCGAAAGCACCAGGCTGACATTGCAGTGCAGACAAAGAATTAGCTTTTTATCGTGTGATATATCTTTCGCAAACACGGCCAATGCACTTTCACTTGCCAGCAATGTTATGAGGCCATGTTTCTGGAGCCTCTTTTTCTGTGGTCTTGTTTCATGTGTGTGTGTGTGTGTGTGTGTGTGTTTACCGTAGCCTATGACACAGTCTGTGTCTGTTGTAAGACAATTGCACAAGCACAAAATAGTCATTTAATGAACTATGTCAATCATAGACTGTGAGGAAAACAAGAACGGGATTAGAGTTTTATGCAGTCCTGCCATGAAATAAAACTCAAAAACTGGTCAAAATGAAGGACGGGTGCAAGCAACTATGAAACTACGGTCCACTGGAAGCAAGTAATCACACACCATTTATCATTTTATCAGAGGTTGTTGCTTTCAGTGCAGGTGCTCATCCTTAGTCTATGCAGAAAGCAAAGCATGGTGCATCTGTAATATTTTCCATATTTTGTCATGTTTGCCTCTTCATAATGGATTCCAATCGTTTTCATCTCATCCATCTGCACACATTATTCCAAAATAGCAAAGCAAGAACAGGTTTTTGGAGTGTTTTGTACATTTAATAAAAATAAAAGACTGATATATTAAATTTACATAAGTATTCAGACGCTTCACTCAGTGCTTCGTTATTAAAGCACCTTTGGCAGCGTCGACAGCCTCAAGTCTTCTTTGGAAATCTTACAAACTTGGCACATCTATCTTTTGGAAGTTTCTCCCTTTACTCTTGACGGGTTTCCTGTTTTGTTCATATTCACAACACGTAACCTCCCTAAAGCTGCCTTACAGAATTAAAAGTCAGCTTGATTTTAATCCAGAATCTGTTTTTAGACACACACAAAAAAGAAAATGACAGCAAGCCTTAAGTCTTCATGCGAATAGTGCCCACTGAGACTCTCTTTACAGGTTAACCAGGGTGAGACATATTTCATTAAGCGCTGGAGCTTTGATCTGATTAAGTGTAAAATCATATGCTAGTAAGTCTTTCCAATACGTCCCTGACGTGTCATTAATTCTCAAAGAACAGTAAAAATAGAGTGAGTAAATCAGGGAGAAGATATCCTCGTCCTGAGCGGTTAAAAGTCTAGACACACTGTTTCCTCCACCTAACGTGACCTTATGATGTGCTAAGTCCATGAGATATCGCGTATTTAATTTCTGCACTGCCATAAATCAGCACAGGTGTGTGTTGAGCAGACAGTGGGTGGATCAGGTAGATCAAAAAGATTAACAGCTCGCCGACTTGAGATGTGAGTGTGCAACTCTATACTCAGCGAGCGCGCACAAGAGCTGATAAATATGAAATGAGTTTTTCCATAAGCAGCAGCTTGCTTATCTAAACGCTACACTTAACTTTATTAGAAAGGAAAGATGGATGAGAATTTCATTATAAGCTGTTAGAATCTGTCAGCATTGATGTTTCACACTGCAGGAATTGGAGTGCATTTTGAATATTTGTGAAAAAGTTTTGGTCTGTTCTTTTAAGGGGCAACAGATAAAGTTATTCTGCAGCGGCTGCTGTCGAGTTTTCTATTCTGAATTTATATCAGGAAAACCCGCAGGGCTCATGGTGTCAGCGGAGGATTGCTGTAGTCAGGAAAGACAACAATTACAGCATGTTGGTGCCGCTGCGCTTCATTTGTTCCAAATGCTCTGTTTTTGGAGGTACATCACGTACATGTGAGACCAGGTATGCTGTGTGGGGCAAATTGGCAGCTGTCTGCTCTCCTCCGACTATAGAGGTGCATCCAAACCGTATGGAAACTTGGCATCAGGTGCAATAGAATCTTATCATATCTGTTTATCACATTTGTCATGGCTGGTTTCGGGGAAGGACGAGCTGTCTGCTAGTGATGTCTAAGAGCACATGAGAGATAGCTGAGTGACTTTTTTTTTGGCATGTTTGCTAGAAATTAGCATCTAAAAATGGAAGAAGACCAACTTGCACTTTCTGTATTATCACCCATCAATTTATTTCTTAAATAGAAGTAGGGGTTAGAGTTACTAATAACTGTTAATTAACTGATTCAGACTCAGAAAATTGGCATATTGTCCGTATCCCTAAATGTTTTACAGTGCTGAGAGGGACCTCTGCATTCCCAGTGTCATAATTCCTTCATCTTTACAACCAACTAAAACACTGTCCTTTTTCCAGTTCTGGTGGGGTGAAATGAAATGTATAGGTTTTCATGACTTTCAACTTTGTTTATCAAAGCAGACTAAGAGACGGTGAGTAACCTAGCAGGTGGTGTCACAGACATTCTTTGAGCATCACTTTAATAATTAATTTAAATGCAGTTGAGGGTACAGACAACAAAGAGCTGAAAAGGAATAGCTTGGCAGAAAGTGAGAAGAAAAAAGAGGAGGAGCAGGAGGGGCAATGCATGAATTATACATTTACCCCACAATCAGAGGTGCCTGCCTTATTTATGAGCAGCAACAAAAAAGCCCACACAGCTTAGCCAGAATTGTGCTTTGTCTGCTGTGGAATGCAATAGCAGTTCACTTAATACTTAATGACTCTGAAGTTTCACCCAGACACACACACAAACCGATGCCCCCGCTCCACTGTAAGGGCTCCTTCTCTTACAGGTCCTCTGCCATCTCATGTTGTTATGTTCCGCAGTGACAAGAGTCAAAATTACAGTGGCTGTAACCAGAGCCTCAGTTATCACCTACCTCTGGGCTCAGTTTACATTTCATGACAATTAGACTCAACAGGATGTATCCATCATGTGGGGTCAGATTGGTGATAAAGAGGCCAGCAGGCCCTTCGCTGTGACGTGGCATGGGAAAGCCAAACCCCTCTGCAGTGTTCTCTGGAAAACCGTGTCAGAACTGCTCGGCACATGATTTACTGTATTTACTCCCACAACCATCACACTGAATAATATTACGGTGACAGATGCATAGAAGCAGGGCTGAAAACACTTCCTTAGCACCGAAGCCATTTCCTTCAAAACTGTCGGAACAGTTGATTTGCAGCAACAATAATGAACTTTCCACGCAGGAGATGAAAAATGCATTTCTTTCACGGCAGCATCAGTCACTGCAGATTGAGGAGATAGTAAACAAGATAAAAGGGACGTCAGCCCCGCTGGCTCGTTCCTTCAGTGACCGCTCAAGCTGTCTCAACCCCCATCAAATGAGACCAAACCTGGAGATTCTGCTCCAATGTAGGCCAACAACACGACACGCTGTCGAGGGGAGGAAAGCCGTCCTAATCCCGTGCTCCAGTCACATTCCACCACTATCTGCACTTGTTTATTTGAGTTCCAGAAACACTTGAAATTCACTAATCCTACTTGGCCTCTCCAGCCTCCACTAAGAGCTCCTTACGTCGGTCATCTTTGAATTGTAACCCATCCAGATTGAGAAATAAGTTCAAAAACAGTGTAATAAAGCATTCTGTTTGCTTGATGTGATGACTGAATTCTCTTTTATGTGTATTTTGAAAAGCAGAACAAAGACTTCACAAAGGGAGGGCAAACCTGGGCATGTCGAATAGGAAGACTTTTTGGATTTATGGTGTATAGCTGTAGAGAGCAAACAAAGGAACAAAAATAAATAAATGCAGTTTCCTTCATCTCTGATACATGTTCAGTCTGGAAATCTGAAGTATAAATTACTCCGCTGAAGTGCTCATCTTCAATTCAAAGGTTAAGAAAGTCTTTGACATACATTCCGGTTTTCCGTCGTCCTGAAACTGTCACACACAATCTATGGGATTTATCTGCGGGATGCAGGAGCTTTGAGTGGAGCTGGAATAAATTGATATGCCCCCATCTACTCAGTACATCAGCTTTAAGATTCTTACATTCTAATCTTCCTTTCACCAATGTGACTGTTGGCAAAATATTCCTGGCCATAAATGGGGCTGCAGAATTTTGGGTTTTTTTGTTCCATTACCTCTGAACACTCGGAAGGAAATGATAGTCAAAAGTTTATGCTTATGTTTTTCAGCCAATACATCCTCAGATTGGGAATAAACACTTGGATGACAGCAGATTGTCTCAGTGTGTCTGGTCATTATTGCTAAAAAGAGGATTTCACAGCAGCTCTGATTACATTAATCCTTCAAGAGAGTGAAATCCCTTCTGACAGGGAGAGCATGGGAAATCAGGATATCTGTGAAAGGTTGATTATCTTTAAAAAAAAATAAATGTACACTATTTAAAAGGCCCCCGTGCTCCCCGCAGAATCAATAAAAAACACTGGCTGGTATGAGATAGTGAGCGAGCGCGTTTCTTCACAGAGGATTTCCTGGAGTGCTCGTCACTCAGATGCCGAACAGACAGCATTGCAAAGAGGAGCTTTAGATTTGAGCTGAAGAAAGTCTGAACTGCAGTTCCACAGCCTCTTTGCCTCTTCTCCTGTGGCCACGTCTTTAGTTTTTTCTCCCTTTTTTTGCTGTGGGGGGTTTTCATTCCCTGCCACCCACCATGTGAATAATGAGCTCCACAGATAGCAGCCAATGAAGCGACCCCCCCGTTAACCAATGAAACTTAACAACCATGTCCAGATCAGGTCCTTCCTGCTGGGACTGACCAGCCCTGCTTCACACTCCTCTGCCACCCACACACACACACACACACTTAACACTCACACTGCCTCAAACTAGATAAAACACAAGAAAAAAAAAAAAAGAAAAAA
>OMNN01102196.1:3021-64722 GCA_900302755.1 Chromis chromis
ATAACGCTACATTATGTAATAATGCCGCATTATGTAATGACGCTGCATGAGTAACAATTTACAGTCCATTTTGCGCCGCATTATGTAATAACGCCGCATTATGTAATAATCTGCCACATTTTGTAATAAAATTCTTGAACGCAATATGTAATAAACTTTGCTGCATTTTGTAATAAGTTGTTACATAATGCATCAGTTATTACAAAATGCGGGTGTTGCACTTTTTTTTAATGAAGAAAATGTAATAATTTGGTGCATTATGTAACAACTTATTACAAAATGCGGCAATGTTTATTAGCTACATATTGCGTTCAAGAATTTTATTGCAAAATGTGTCAGATTATTACAAAATGCAGCGTTATTACATAATGAGGTGAAATTTTATTACATTATTACAAAATGCAGCCTTATGACATAATGTGGCGCTACAAACCTTGTAATTTTCCACATTTAGAGGAATCTGTGCAATATCCTAATTTCTACATATGGATAACTCTGTACAATATCAACACCGCTTATGAATATTTCTTCTTTCTTTATTATTTTTCTACAGATGTTCCCTACATTTTTTTTTTTGCACAATCCCCTTTGCTGCTGTGACACTGCAAACTTCTCCACTGTGGAATTCCAACCCTTCGTTTTTGATACAGTTTACAAAAATGAGTGCATCTAAAAAATAAAGTTATAAACACGTTCAAAATAAGTTTTCTGTGGTTTGAAAGGATTTTGTGCAACTTTTTTTACATTTACAATTGTGAGGGATGCAGCTGTGACATTTCAGTAGTTAGAAAAATATGTGTAAAAAACGCTTTTTATTTTTTTTATGGTTTATTACACTTTTTTTTAGCAATGTATTTAGTTATTCTGGACATAAGTCTATGTATATTATTAAAATCTGGGGTATAAGGGTTGTATTGATATAGCAAATTAAAATGCTCCAAAAATGGCACTACAGCATGTAGAAATGTAAAGATATGCTCTCTGGCAGACTTGAATGGTAGGTCATAAAGGGTTAATAAAGGAGTATCGCATTTTTCCCCCCACATTTCATAGGACATACCACTAAAGTTTTAATTCCAGCAACTTTACTCTCTGCTCCATTGTACTATCGTCCACCTAACTCATGTATATAAAGTGTAACTTTGCATTTATCGATTATAATTGTATTGTTTCCTTTATCATGACAATCTACACTGAAGTTTATGCTGTTTTTCACTTATCACTATAATTAGCAGTGCAAAAATAGTTCAACACTTATTTTTCCTTTCTTTAATGTGTTGCCTTGTTTAAATGCATGTGCAAATGCAGTCAGATTCCTTGTAAGTGCACACATAGTTGGCCAACGAAGCTGAATCTGATTCAGAGTTTATAGCCCCAAGACAGCAAACACATGGGATGCATGTGAGATCATTCATTATTCACAGAGGAATACTAATAATACAGTTTATTTCTGTAACAGCTTTCAAAACTGGGGTTACAAGGTGCTTCATGAAACATTAAAACGCAATAATATAACATAAAAAACTAAAAAAAAAAGGGTAGGACCCAGTGTAATTCAGCCAGGACTGGAGGTCTGAGTTTCCTGTGCTGAATGTTTATGATCAGTGTTACAGATGAGTTTTGAATTGACTGTAAACTGCTGCATCATTCAGAAAATGAATAGTGAGTTACAGTAGTACAGGTGGGAGAAAATGAAGGTGTGGATGAGTGGCTTAGAAATGTTTTTGGGGAGAACTGGTTTCACCGTCTGATTAGTAGATAACAGGATTAAACCAGAGTCTTAATGTGCTGATTACAGTTGAGGCTGTGATTAAAAACAACTCTTAAGTTTCTGGCTGATTGCTTCAGGTTCATTGTTAGTGGTCCAAGATGGGGAGTGACACTACTAGAAATATGTCTGGGGACCAGTAACCAGGGCTTTAGTCTTATCTGTGCCCACTTGTGGGAAACCATCCACTCCTGAACTGCAGCAATTGACTATTACAGAGAATCTAGATTTTCATGATTTCAGGGGTAAATGAGACATACAATGTAAATATGCATTCTCTAGTTTTATGACATAGCTGAGTTGGGTTAGGAGAGTTACATTTGAGTAATTTGTTCATGGCAGGAAATCTCTATCTTCCACTTTCTACTAGCTCAACTCATAAGGAAAAGTTCTGACAGCACTTGAAGGCAGCATAGAAGTTGTATGGAAAGGACAACAGCAGCCCTGCATGATCATCTTGTTTATCTTGAAGGAGAATGTATAAATTTAGTAAAGATGTTCGATTAATATTTGAAAACACCTGCCACAACAACATTTGATCTCCAAAATTAATTCAGTTCAGTTTTATTTACATAGGACCAATTCACATCATATGTCATCTCAAAGCACTTCACACAGTAAAGTAAACTACATTACAGGGAGAAACCTAACAAATTCAAATGGTTCCTTTTGAGCAGCTGACAGTAGGAAGAAAAAAATGACCCTTTAACAGGAAAAACCTCTAACAACACCAATCACAGGTCAACCAGGGAGGTTATCTGCCTCGACTGGTTAGGGTGAGAGAGAAAATGAAAACAGATAGAAAACAGACAAACAACACCCTGAGGAGACTAGTGAACCCTGTAACACACATTAGAAACATGTAGCTGTGCAGCCAGAGATACCTGCAGAGAGGACTATGGGAGACACAAAGTGACCTGCATTTAAATGTATTGACATGGGAAGGGAGGATACTTGAGGAGAGGGGCTCAGTTCATAATTAGAAGTCTCCCAGCAGACTAGGCCTATAGCAGCATAACTAAGACATGGTTCAGGGTCGCCCAAATCAGAACTAACCTTTATCAAAATGGAAAGTTTTAAGCTTAATCTTAGAAGTACAGAGGTTGTCTGCCTCCCAAACCCAAACTGGGAGCTGGTTCCACAGCTCAACCCTCTACCTCCCATTCTGCTTTTGGGAATTCAAGGAAGTACAAATAAGCCTGCGCTCTGAGAGTGAAGTACTCTGTTGGGATAATATGGTACAATAAGGCCTTAAAGATACAATGGAGCGAGGTCATTAAGGGCTTTGTGTGTGAGGAGAGGATTTGAAATTCAAATCTGGATTCTGCAGAATGCGGTAATCATGCCGAAGGAAGGAGGAAAACAATGCTCTTTTAAAGGAAAGGTGCACGGACACCATTAGCTGAAAGCAGTTTTTGAATGTTGGCATGTTGCTGAAACAAAGCTGCCATCATTATGGCAGCTGTTTGTAAATTAAAAATACAGACATCTGATTTGGAAAACAACTGCCACCGCAAAAATTAAGGCTTTGGAACGAGATCAAAGCAGGGTGAACATAAGTAATCAGCGCTCCCTACAGAGTTAGAGTTAGGTTAACTGCAGCAGCATTAGACTGATAAAAACAGAATTGTTGGATCAACTTAAAGGAATCAGCTGGTAACACGCAACTGATATAAGTTTATACAAATTAAGGTAACAAGCAGCATTAATGCCACTGGTTTAAGTTAGATGTATATAAATCATTAGATTTCTCTTAAACAAGCATTACACAACTTTATTTTAAGGAAAGTCAACTTGAAGTTTCCGATTTTTCCAACTTAACACTTTACTATACCCAAGAGCAAAAAGTAAAACAAGATTTTGTCATTAGCTTTACCGTTCCCTTCTTTCTTTACTTTATAACCTGACAAGAAGAAAATGCAGAAGAATAACTTGGACATTGTGACGTCAGACAAACAGCACTAAAGTTAAGTTAAACTAAAGTTAAGTTAAACTTAAGTTAAGTTAAACTTAAGTTAATTTAAGTTGAGCTTAATTTTTTGCAGTTTCTCTAAAATTAGAGTAACAGAATCCACCAAAGTAAACTGCCACCAACCAAAGCAGAAAATGAAGTGATATTTATTCTAAACAGTACTTTATTTCAATTACACTTCAGATACACTTTTTACAGTGTATTACAATTCAACTGTATTCAAGTTGGCTGTATTGTTTAACAGTTTTCAGCAATAGTTTTCCAATACGTTGATATTTGTGGGCTGAAACCAGTATCAGTGATGGTATAAAGTTCTCTGTAGTCCTTCAGACACGTGCAGATATTAGCCTCGTGAAGGAATAAATGAATTAATGTCCTTAGTATTGATTAAAAAGGCACAAACTGACATGTTGGTGATTCTGTGCATGTCTATGAATATGGCCAACAAAAAACAAACCAGCTATCTTAGAATATTGTGTGGAAAATAATTAGTGATAAAGTTATTTTGACAACTGATCTATAACTTGTTAACACACTAATCTCAGCCAAAGTCAGACGATGATCCCTCTGAACTCCCTTCCCAACAGGAGCTGCAGGGACTTGCAGAGCGGTGGGACCGTTACTACTGTGTGCATCTGTAAACAGAAAGTACTCATCACTCAAGTGAAGGATCCCAGGCAACCTTTCCTTACGAGCGAGGTTGTTTTCTGTGCGGATGGCATGGGAAAGAAACCCGTCTGACGAGGAAAACCAGCGCAGTTTGTAACTGCTACTTTTCCTCTCTGGTTTCTTAGGACTTGGAATCGGTTGCAGCTCGTCGACCCGACATACATACATGCCCCGGCTTGGGCCACATGCCAGCGAAGGGCCCCACAGACCTCAGATGGATGTGCAGATAGGCTTTTAAGTATTTTTTGGGGAGTTTTTTTTCCCATTTTTATTGATAGAGACAGGGTGAAAGGGGGTATAGAGGAGAGTGACATGCAGCAAAGGGTCTTGAGCCGGACTTGAACTCACAACCGCTGCTGGCGACCTGTGCCCACATGGTAACGCCTTAACTCAGCGAGCTATACAGCAGCAGTGATAGGCTTTTAATCTGAAGTTGACTGTAAACCCTCCACCATCTTTCCAGGTGTTGAGCAACTTCTTAAGTTTTGTTTGTGTCATCTGGATTAGATGTTTGCTTGGTGAGTGTGTGCTCTGTTTTTTATGTCCTCCTTTATCATATGGCAGGTTGTCTGGGAAGTTCTACTTCTTGATGAGGTAACAATAACACAAAACATGCCCAGGCAGGAGGATCTGTCACAATGACACCTGCACTGCTCCTCCAAACCTACATATGTAAGAGCTTATTTACTATATTCTAAGGATTCAGAGGATTACATAATCGACAGAGATGCAAACTGTTAAATAAGAATGCTAAGTATATGCTGGTGCGAGCTTAGGAAAGGGGAAGATTTGGTGATTTTGTTTTTAGTTCCAGACTGTCAAGCTACTTCCAAATGTCACCAATGGCCTTAGGATAGATTATAGGCTAAGCAGTTGAACAACCAAAATACGTGATCAACCAGTTAATCAGACATAAGAATACCATGCAGCTGCAACCAGACTTCCCTTACAGCCTGGTTAGAATGACTAGATGCTATTTTTTTAAAAAGTGCATTTGCCCTCGTCTTGTTATTGCAGTTGCTTCATCACTTGCCGCCAGCTTTCGTAATTCTCCCTCTGATCACGGCTCAAAGGAAGCAGGTTTAGCTCTCACTCTCCACCTGTCAGAAGTCACGCCGACGGCGGGGAGGGGTTGGAGGGGCAACAAATCAATTGACATATCGCAGGGGGCTGGAAAGCAGACGGTTAATTATACGGTTGCGCTCTTACTGTTGGTTTTTAGATGGCAGGGGAATGCCGGGGTTCAACAGAGAGGCATTGATGTGTACGTTTTAAAAACTGAAGATTTGGTGCGTCTGGTAAATATGTGTTATACAGCCTGGGATAGGGGAGTTTAGGGAGGCAGAGGGGGGGAGGCAGCTGATAGGTTTGGGGGAGGGGAGGATTGTTTTTTCTGTCAGGCCTGTTGTCCCTTGCTGAGTGAGACTCACTTTTATGCTTGGAGTGAGCCTCCAGGTGAAAAAGCAGCTATAAAGTAGATTAGGCTGCTGACAGGACGTGATTTTTATGTGCTTGCATGTGTGCGTCTGCCATTTGCCACTTTTTTTCTCCTTAATTGTTTGCAGCAAAGCAAGAAACAAGGCTCGTCTGCGATTAATCAGTCAAGAGAGCTGTTTTTTGCAGCACGGCGGACGGTGAACAAACCTATTGTTCATGGAGATGTTCTCCTCTGGGTTTATTTATCCATTTGGCTGGAGTTAATGTTCAACAACCCTCCCCTCGGTGTTAGACCTCCTGCTCAGGGAACCAGTTTGATGAACAAACCGCTGCTCTGTTTCAGAGCCAGTCCCAACCTGTTGCCTTAAACCCACTATCTCAGGCAGATAAACTGTAAACTGCGAGTCACACAAGCATGTCCGATATCTTGTGGTATGCACGATGCAGATTGGAAGGCGCTGATAGCATCAAGAGGCCGTCTGCCTGTCAACATCCCTCGCTGGCTCCTTTCCAGACAGTCAGAAATGTGGCTGAGCTCAAACCTGCATCGCATTCCTCCCAGTAAACCAGATCCCTGTCATTTTGAAGTGCCAGTCGTATCTGAGGACATACGTGTTGTTTGTATCTCTTCTAACACCCCCGTCAGTTCTTCTTTTGCTTAAACAACATCGCGTTCATCCCAGCTCCTGCGGCTCAGTCATCAGCCCTGGTCAGCGGTTGTTCCGCTGGTAGTAAAAGTCTATGCATCCAGTCAGTGTGAAAATATGTGGGAGGAAAGTGACATATTTGAAGTATGCAGCAACTGGAGCATCGCACTCCAAATTCCCTGAAGTTTTTGCAAGCATGCAAAGACAAAGCATGTCTTTTGTTTCAGCCCTGGTGGTGGTGATGTATAGCTCATGTGCTGGTGGGGAGAGAGAAAAACATACCGAAATACAGAGAGAGAGAGAGAGACGGCAGGCCCAAGTGGAGAGAAAGCCAGGAAATGTCATAGCTGCATTCTTGGTGAAGGGCGGTAGAGGAGATTAGATGTTGCCAAGGCCTCAATGTGGCGACACTGTCGAGTTCATGCCGAATTAGCCATTCATGCCTCTGAGTTTGTTCCCATCACTGTGCTGTCGGCGTATCCCTCCCTCGCCAAGCACACAGAAACCTGAGGAACCACAGCGCTGAAAAAATTTGGGTCACAGCTCATCCTGACAGGACACTCGCCCTAGCAGGTGGGCAGCTCTTATAAAGGCCAATGATTTGGATTTCACAGAGATCAGGTATGGATTAGAGATGCAGGTCCAGGTGGTTCTGAGCAAACATGAAGACCATAACTTGGCAATACAAAAACACAGAACCCGGTATTGTAGGTAGAATCTGACTCCCTCTTAAGTAAAAGCAGTAGCGTGTGTTTAAAGCACCCTTTTTCCACCACAGACAGGACGACTTCCGCTCGGCAGATTAGCCTCGGCGATCTGATTCTCATGGCTTCCTCTGGCCCGCGTCCCTTCTTCTTCTTCACGGCCCTGCGACATGAGAGTTTCCTTGAGGGGCACGCTCATTCTTCGATTTGCTCGATCAGTCCAGGATGCCGCGCACAAAAAGCTTCAGCCATTAGGCCTGCTGATGCCGGGTGACAGCCATGATAGACTCAGAGACCGTGGGGGCGGGAGGGACGAAGCAGGAGCGCCTTCCTTTGTTAATTCCTAAGTTCCTTGGCTCGCACAAGGAGATCGGCCCGCTCTGTCTCCTCACAGACTCTGGCATCGTTCCTGTTGCAGTACTTCTATCTCCTGGACATTTAAACATTTGATCGCCCAAATAATATTGATTTCATCCATGCCAGCTGTTCTTTTTATAAGTCGAGTTTCGAATTCCTGCGTCAAAAAAAAAGCCAAACATGTTTTTATTAACATTGCAGGGGGGATGTCGCCTGGGTTCAATCAGAAATGTTCTGACGGGGCCATATGAGGCTCAGTCAAACTTACTGGGCATTTTCAATTGGTGGTTGAGGTTATGTTGTTGGTTTCTTTATACTTAGAGGAGGAAATCTTCGAGGGGATACCTCCTGGTTTTCCCCATGTGGTTGTGGGTGAAATGTAACGTGACGAAAACTTAACCAGACACGACAGACAAGCAAGACAAAGAAAAGAAAATGGAAATAATAACAATGAACAAATGATAAAGAACATTTACTTAAGCACTGGACACCACTTTACAACATTTCAGAGAGATGTAATTTACTTTTTACTGCCATACATTCATCAGGCAGCTTTAGTTAGATTGTAGGTTTGCATTTTTTTATACTGCACCAGCTGCATATTGTCATTTTAATGCTGCTTTAAACTACCACTGTGTTCTGGAAGTCCTATTTTCTTTAATAAAGTGAAAAGGTCTGCAAGTGTGATGAGAAAATCTCCATCTGTTTTAACAGAAGTCAGCAAATTGAATGTATTTTCTAGAATACGGTGTGATTTGGGGGCAGTGGTGGCCTAGTGGTTTGTGAAGTGAACTTGTTTGTCGCCAGTTCGAGTCCCCAGACTGGCAAGAGGTTGAGGTGGGAAAGTGAGAGTGACCGCTTGTCCCAGTCACCACCACTGTGGGCCCTTGAGCAAGGCCCTTAACCCCTGACTGCTCCCCGGGTGCTGCACCGCGGCAGCCCACTGCTCCTAGTATGTATAGTTAAGGTTAACTTTGGATATGGATGAATGCAGAGAAGGAAGGAACCCAAGGGGATCAATAAAGGTTAGATTATTATTAGTAGTAGTAGTAGTAGTATTTTCCTCTACTCTGGTGCAATGAGCCCTTATTTTGTGTTTTCTTTAGGATTCTTAACCCTTATGACTTACAGGACTAGTTAAGGGTTAATATTTACTTGCACAACCTATGTGATCCCCATTTTAAGCGGTTAAAACCAATATACCAGCATTAACATTAAAATTCTGCTAACATGATAATGCATAATAACCCCATATATAATAAACTGACTTTTGCTGATAATAAACCTGTACTTTTACCTAAGTTTGGTATTTCCTTGCACCACTGTACAGCTGACACAGTCGTCCAACAGGCTATTTCACATTAACAAGCTCCTGAGTTTATATAGTGAGAAAGAACAAGAAGAGGAAATGCGGGAGAGGAGAACAGTTGGCCTATTGTGTTTATCCACATGCAAAGTTTTTTTTTTATATGCACATGGTTTGCCTGGAGAAACAGCCATCAAACTATTTAGAACAAAACAATCAGTCAAATCTTGGTATAAACGAAGCACGATGGCTCTTTATGGAAATTCCGACCCAGTGGTCCGGTTCTCGGAGCGGTGGTGTCTGTAGGATCCGCTGGCAACCCTTTTGAATGGATCTCATTCTGCATGTAACGAGAGCTGGATTTCGGAAACCCGGGAGTTCCGACGCTGGTGTGGTCTGCTCCGAAGGTGATACTCGCCTCATTTGCGGATTCACAAGCTGGTGACAGCTGGTCGCCTTTGAGGAAAGGTAAGGGGTCAGGAAACGCAGAGGGAAGAACCACATAAATGTCAGAAAGAAGACAAACTGTTCTGCTTCTTGAGGGTTTCCACGAGTAGCAGTATGTCATCCAACCAGCTAGAGCATCAGGTACAATGACTAGTTCTTTTTAACATGTTCCTTCTTCACTGTTTTGCTATTTTTAGGCCTTCCAAGATGCTATATGCAGGTATACCACTGTTTATTACTCAGCTCAGCTATTTTACAGCTTATTTTGTTGCCATGATGCAATACTGCCTCTTAGATTTCAAACATGATTAATCTTTATCTCGAATTCTTGATAAGATTGCATTTCAACAAACTAAAATACACCAAGCTGTCAGAGCTGCTTCCTCTTCCCGTAAGGTCACATAAAGAGTGTGGTTTCTCAACCTAAATTGGCGATTTCTCCGCTCTGAGCAGACGAAATATGCAGAATATTAGATTAGGTTTCAGTGCCTTGTTTAATTTGTCCTTCCTGAGTTGTGGTTAAGAGTTTGCTATCTCAGCTCTGCAAAACTGAAAGTCAGATGTGTCTAAGAGGAAATGCCCCTTACTAACGTCAAGACGGTGACAAAGCAACGCACTGAGCAAACATACTGGGGAATGTTTGTTCAAGTTTTATTTATATGTATTTGTTTGACCTTTCTCGGAGCGAGCACGCCGGTTGTCTCAGGGTGTACAATGACCACATTTCATCATCGCGCTGCTCCTCGGTGCGCCGTCCAGGGATCTCCTTTCCCAGATGAAAATAAAAAACACACTGCTGTTTGGTTTAGCAATGCTCAGAATCATTGCAAAATTCTCTCTCTTTGTTTTGCCGCGCCGTGCGAGAAAAACAACGCAGGCGCGCCAAGACACGAAGCGCGGCATTAATAAAGAGCACGGACCGCAAATAACCTGTTAGGTCTGTGTGTTGCATTCATCCTGAGGTCATGTCAGGCAGCGTGCCAGCAGAGCCTGTGGTGAAATGAAGACGCATTTTGAATCGAGCTGGTAACCAGAAAGCACTGGTGGAAACGGCCTCCCAGTAAACCATTAACTTGTAGTCGCTAAATATTCCTCTCTAGTAACCTAAATGGTTTATTAAATAAAAATAAGCTTCTGCAGGCTACATCTTAGATAAAAAATCACCTGCGAGGATCATTACACTCACCTTGAATTAGACTGAGACTATGAAGAAAGGCCCCCATCCACATTATGATATTATTTTTTGGGTCTAAGCAGGTGGTGCTGAATGTAGAGAGAGTATTAATCTCCCCGTCTTTAGCAACCTGGATGAAGTTGAAAGTGGCTGATGTGCTGACTGAGTGGAACAAGGAGGCCGCCGCTGCCAGATCAGCTGCAGGATCAGCTGAGGGATCATGGGAGCTGAGCATGGAGGCCGTGCTTTGTGATCTTATTATTGTGCTCTGTGGTAGTCTGCACTCTACTCCAGTCTTCGCCCGCCCGGCTTAGCCCTGCTAAGTAGTAGCAGACACACACACACACACACACACACACACACACACACAAACATACACCTTTAGCACTGCAGGGCTGAATCAGCAAGTTGTTTGGCCGGTTTGTGCATCTGACGCACAATGACACACACACTCACACTCAGGGCTGGCACACTCCACACACACGTCCATGGTCACATGCTCCGGTACGCAGACACACTCCAGCAGGTCAAATGTCATGCGGAGCCACATGTGGAAACATATCAGATATGGTCACAGCAGAGGACAGAAAGGCCACAATGTGAGAAAGAAAGGATCACAGAAGTTCAAACAGTCATATTCTGGTGCCAGAGAAGATATGACCTGTTAAATGTGTAGGAGCACATCTCTGAGACTAACTTTTATTCATTCATGTTAGAGAAAGATACTCCACAGCATTACAATATGGTCTTTTGGACTAAACACACATTACTGAATGAGCATTCCTTTGCCAAATACGCACTCGTGTGAAGGAGTTCATGTTATTGTGTCGGCAGACGCCTGTTGAAAAATGGGACGCTCCGTCATGACGAGACATGCGTCTATGCAGGTGAATCACGACCGGCTGAAAACAGCAGGTGACACAGCCACAAGCATTAACACACACATTCCCTCACAAAGGAAGCCTGAGGAGAGTCAAACATAGAGCTTCATAATACAAAACAATACTTCAGTTTAACCCGTCATCATCCTCAGTTTACACAACTTATATGATATAGTGTTTCTTTCTTTCTTTCTTTCTTTTCAAATCACTGCCACCAATTTTTCATAGGGGTGGCCAGATGGGGCCATTGAAAATCTACAAAAGTCATAACAGACTTCCAGAAATCCTATCATGCTCTTGTAGTAGCCAGATGCCAAATGAGAGTGTAGAAGTCACATACTTGTATACTTTGGTTTCTTACTCTACAGTTAATGTGACTGATTATGTGATGTGCATACACTAATACAGGTAGTACAGTTTTATTATTATTATTATTAGAGCAGCCGCTGTTCAAAACAGTGCATGAGAAGAGACACTGCAGTGTATCTGAGGGGAAAAAGTTCACTCATAGGCAAAACCACAATAGTTTATTAATAATCTCTGGAAATGATGTCCATGTGTAAAGCCAGTTATGGTAACAATAACATGTGTTTTCAATGTTACTGGGCTTTCCGTTGCTATATTTCGCTAGTTATTTTAATGACTAGAAAGGTCATGTTCGATGACACTGCTGCAGTTATGCTGCTGTGAGACTGAAACAAAAAAATCTCCCTAATAAAAAAACTTGAAATGACAGAAAGATATCTACGTTCGTAAACAGATCAGACTTTACAGTGCAGTAATATCCAGGTGTGATAGAGCTGTGTAGCAAAGGATTTAACTGCAGTAATTTAACTTGCTTATAAAATGTGACTCTCTGCTTGACTGCTCACCTGTCTGAGGTGAAGATGAATACACAGTGTTATGATAAATCTTGTCTCCATGTCAGGGATAATATATAACTATAAGTATTTAATGAAGTTGTTGTTTCATGTGTGTAAATGCTGTCTGGTGCTGCAGGTATTTAATTAACTCAGAGGAAAGATAAACTTCTGGAAGCAACAAGTGGAACTTCAGCTCCTGTTAATGTATGCCAAAACCAATAAAACACAGATTACAATTATTATTATTACATTATTGGTCAGTCTTATTTGGAGATGCTAGTCTGTGTCTTCATCAAAGTTAATCCAATCCAATCCAACTTTATTTATAATGTACTTTAAAAACAACACAGTTGACCAAAGTGCAGTACACGTCAACAATAACAAAGAGGCAAGAATAATTACAATGGGGACAAATGGGAAGACAAGTTAAAAATACAGATTACAGCCGTGAAGTTAAGTTGTGTTTTTAAGTAAATGTCAGTTTGCAGCCTAATTGATGTGAAATTATAGACCATGAGGATGAAAAAGACATGTTTCTTGTGTATTTTGTGCTCACTGTGATGTTTTTGGACCTAAACCGGTGCTGAAATGCTAATAAAAAAAGACTTGAAATCAAAATGTACACAACTCAAAGTGCCATCTCTGGTGAGTGTCTATGCGTTAATGCAACAGCATGTGGTGCTGTGTTTAAAGTGATACGGAAATGTTACCAAGTCCAACCTAGTAACCCATCCTTGTCATAACTTTTAAGTAAAATTGACCATGATGCCAACACATTCAGATGCTCAGATTAGTGGAAAGGGACTTTAGTAGACACTCTGGTAGCATTCACTATAACTAAGACACTGGAGTTTCAGTGAATAAACTCAACCACAGAGGTGGCCAATGAGACTTCAGTGCTGGCTACCCCTGTTTAAACTGCATTCTATGTGTCTGAAATGAAACCTTGATGTCTTTCTAATCCACATTATTTACAGCAACATTTACCATGCTTTAACATGTGTCTGGTCTGCTGTGTGCAGCCCAGACTACAAGCACAGCTAAGTGGCAGTGAGCTCCATCCATTCCAACCATATGATCAAAATCCCAGGATATGTCTGCAAACAAAGCCAGCGATTCATCGGTGGGCTCGCTCCGCACCTCAACCCTGTCCCACTCTCGTCTTGCCAAGCCTCAGATCCACCAGCAGCCCGGGGAGTTATACGCCACACAATGGGCCCATTGTACGAGCTGAGGTAACACCATAATTGTTACAATCTTCCCATTCAGGTGAAAGGCACGCCCACTTTTGACTCTCAGTGACATTTTGAGAGGTCTGCGGCTTTCAGTGATGTGGCATTAATCAGATACAATGAAGAGAAACGTGGGTGGCTCGCTCACCTCGGGCTGTGGCTGGACTCAGACTTAAGCTGCTGTTTGTATTTTCATGTGCTGCCTGTGTAAAGCCCAGGTCTCCACCACAAGCTCTAGACCTGGAGTGACAGATTTAATAACATCCTGATATTTCCACGAGGTGGATCAGTGATCTGTGATGAAAGGCCGGTCTGTTGGAGGAGTTTAATAATTCCTTGCTGCCAATCTGAAACCTCAAATGAAAAATCATTTTTCCACTAGGATGATATTGTCATAAAAAGCGGGCCGGTCTAATGATGCATAAATAAACGTGCTGAAAAGAGCACATCTACGCTCTCTGAGATTGTGTTTCTCTTTTGGGTTTTGTTCATTTATTTTATTCCCTCCCTCCACTTTGTCTTATCATTATATTTAATAAAAGGCACGTCAGCCCCCTTCGTCCTCCTCGCGAGCCCGACATTTCCTCAGTATATAAATCACAACTATGGGGCTTCTGCTGGGAGGGGCCATCGAGGAGGAAGCAGTATGGAGGCCTGGGTGGTTCCAGCTGGTCGGCTTCCAACTCTTAGTTGAGTCTAATGCAGATCTGCGAGGAGCTTCCCTGCCTTTCATCCGTTTAGGAAACATCTGGAATCATCTGCCGGTTGAATGAAAGTGTGCACGCGTACGTCTGTCTGTGTGTGTGTGTGTGTGTCTTCCAGGAGGCTTGCCAGGAATGTTATCATTGTGTAAAGATTAACCTTGCTGTCCAGAAAATAAATGAAGGAAACTCACTGGTGAATTGCCAATGGATGTTTGAGGTTTGACATCATCTCCAGCAGACAAATTGCTGCCGAACATCAACAAGTAGTTTACGATCAGTCCCCTCCTCATTACTCACAGAAGGGCGGTCCGCTATGTGACTGCGCCATATCGACCGCGCCGAGAAGAAAATTGAATATCTCCCGTCAGAGAATACATACTTTATGTTCAGTCAGTCTATATTTCAGTGCCTTTCACTTGTCAAAGAAAAGACGTGGAGCTAGACAGCCAGGAGCAGTCACAAGTGCGCACTGTTGCTTTTCAACAGACTGGATATTGTATCCATGCGAGCAGGTGAGTAGACAAAGCCCGTGGTGGTTGCGGCATGTCTCTCCATGCCCGAGCTGAGACGTCGGGCCTAGATGTGTTGACAGAAACAGACAGAGGAAGGGTCAGGAGTCACACCTGCCCATTTTTTTTGTTACACTAAGCAAACCCTCACGGCAGCATCAACCTGTGCAGGTAATATCTGCCGTCCGCACACAGAAATGTCACATCATTCCTGACAAAATTGCAGAAACACAATTATGTTTTTGCTGTGTCACCATGTAGAAAACCACATTTCAGCCTTGCCGCCATGTATTTTTGAACACACACATCGTATTCTTCAATTAACATGGGACTGTGTAATCCTCCTTTTGAAGTTAAAACGTGAAAATCATCAGGTGGTTAAGTGGCGTTTACACCCGCCACAACAACAGCAGCATACACAAAATATCATGCAAACATATCTCCCTCCTTCTTCCCCCCAGTTTTCATGCATGCAGTGTGTAAATAACCTCAAAGATAACAGGCGTCCTCCTTTAGACACAACAATCCAAACATTTTTACAGCTGAATTTTTCCTGCCATGTTATTAGTCACAGGCGAGGTGTACGGGGAAGAGCGTTGCTGTGTTTGGACCGCGGAGAGGATGTACAGGTCTGGCTGCAACTCCACTAGGGGTGGGGGGGGATGTGATTTTTGGGAGTATTGCGGAGGATGTTTTGCCTCCTGTGTGGTGACTCCTGACCCCCACCATCCTCTCCCAACCTGCTTCATCTCTGTGCTATTGTAGCTCTTATCGAATGCATTGCACATACATCGAGTCCAGCAGCAGGTAGAGGAGATAACAGCGGCTCCGTCTCACATCAGAGCAGCTCGCCTTTGTTCTGATGACTGTTTGGGGAGTCATTTGACCCCCCGTGCGCAGTATCTTTCCCATTAGTCTAAATGTAGACATATAGTATTCTCTGCTTTAAGGCTGTTCTTGCAGATTTTTCCATCTATCTCTTTCTCCATCCTGTTTTCTTGCCCTGTACACCTTTGCTCGCCGGGTCTTCATCGCACATCAGCTGCTGTGTATGGGGCGCTCAGTGCTGCATGACTGCCCTGCCTGCTAACACAACAGGGCATCGTCCTGAGGGCGCACTGTGGCCCCTGCTGAGCACACTCGGCCGAGTTGTGCTTGCACCGCTTCTCATCTTGGCTAACACACACTGACATGGCCCTTTGATGTCATGAGGAGCAGCGTGGACCTGGGACCGGCCCAACAAAAGCAACCTGATCCCCGGCTGATGTGTCCGAGCACGCCTGCGGCCTGGCGACAATGGGCCAGGACAGCAGGGCCCCGCTTTGCAACTCCTGTGTGTACCTAAGAGTGGACGTGCACGTTGTCTGTACTGAACTGGACATGTGAAAGATCAGATGAGAGAAGGTGCAGCGTGAAGGACCTATTCCCTGACATCAGATATGGTTATGATATCTATCCAAACATAAACAGAAATTATGACCTAAATATATGAAGTTTTGATACACTGAAGGGACTTTTTGTATATTTTGCCTCACAAAAAAATTCCGCTTTTGGTATATGTAGGTTGTTAAAATTCTCTTGTAAGATAAAACAATTAAAGTACTCATCAGTGGAGTCAAGAGTGAGCAAGGATGTAGGTGACTTGTGCTACAAATGATTCCAAGTGGACAACCGAAAACTTAGGGATGAGGTGGGGGATGGGGAAAGAAATGAAGGTGGGATGTTAAATTATTAGAGATGTTGGTGAACAGAACCAAAGTTGACTTCAGTCAAGCTGTATTTAAGAATTAAGAAGCTACAAAACAAAGATCATATATGTTTAGGGACTGTACACAGATTATAGGCGTTAAAAGGGTTGAGAAAAAAATTGCTGAAGGGAGGTTTGACCAACTTTTAACTATTTCTTACCAAAAAATTTAAATTTCAGAATTCTCATGTGGAATGTTTTTATTTATTCAATGTCACTATTTAAATAGTGAGCAACTGGAATTTTCTTCATGTTGTTATGTTTGCTATAAAGTTGGAAATGTCAACTGTAACAAGCACAATATTGGTGACCATTGTGAAAATAGTTGTTATTCCAATATCAAGGTTGAAGTCAGAATACGCTGGCCTCAAAACCTGCTGTCCTGCCATCCGCACCCCAACCTCTCCTGCTATCCCCTCCCCCCTCATCCCGACTCCCAACCTGGCTGCCTTCCCTGAGCCTGGTTCTGTTGGAGTTTTTCTTTTCTCCCTCCCTATCCTAGGTTTTTTTTTTTTTTGGGTTCCTTCCCACTGCTTGCTCATAGGGAATCCAAAAGCAACTTTGGATTGTTGGGTTTTCTGTTTTCTGTTCTCCTTACTATGTTAAGCGCTATGTGATGACATATGTTGTAAATATGCACTATATAAATAAAATTGAATGGAATTGAATTGAATTGAACAGTCGTGATAAGAGGAGTTCATTCACACTTAGAAAAATATTGATGTAGCTCAGATCCTTTCATGTGAAGAAAAAATAGATTATTTTGTACATCCTTCTATATGAAGAAAATATGGATATTGCACAGAATGTTCTGTATTTAGAAAGTATAAATATTGCACAAACTCTTCTACATGTAAAAAATATTGATGCTGCACAGAATCTGTTTTATAGAAAATATTCATATTGTACATGGTCCTTCAAAATGTAGAAAATATTCATTTTGCAGTCTTATAAATGTAGAAAATATTGATATTGCTCTGTGTTCTTCTACACTATATGTCTAAAATATTGTGTAGTCTGCAAAATCTAGAAAATAATACTGTTCTTTGATAGTGGAGATATGTTCCACTGCCAGGAGAACGGTATTTGCCTGACTGCATTGTGCCAAGTGTAAAGTTTGGTGGGGGTGGGATTATGGTGTGAGCTTGTTTTTTAGGGGCTGGGCTTGGCCCCTTAGTTCCAGAGAAAGGAACTTTTAATGCTTCAGCATACCAAGACATTTTGGACAATTTCATGACAAATTCATGAAATCATCCTATAGTAAAGAATGGAGCTGCTCTGTTAGATAAACGGTGATGATACTATTTCGAAATTACTCCAATCATCTTTTTCTACATTATGGTAGAAAACTGTTTTCATATCGGACAACAGATATGGTGACACCAAGATATCTGTGACATGCCGATAATACCAGCCAACATAAACAGTACACAGATGGTGGATACTCAGTAAAAGCCTTAAAAACTAATTTACAAGCACTGAATCATAGTATGATAAATGACTTTATAATGAAAGAAAATGTACTTGTTGAAGATCAAAATTCACTCAGAAAAGTTGGATTTGTATGCCTGATTTTAAAGGAAACTATTGCAGACACAGAAAATGTTAAAATCACAAGGGACAATCCAGACAAGTTGAGCTGCATTCACAGCTGCCTGCGAGGTGTTATCATTTTTACGCTGAGCTAACCTTTGTAAACTTGGTGCATCAGCTCAATTGAGCGTTTAGTGCTTCACCTCATGCCAGAGATGATGTATGATTTGATGCTGTTACAACACAATAAGGCGATATTAAACTGGCTTCATAATGCCACCAAAATGCCATGTCAATATCTTCTCCACCGCCAATATAATAAAGTGCTTCCTTTGCTTTATTAGACAGTGAAGGAGAGATATCAAATACCTCGTGACAAAGTATAGATTCTACATATCACTTGCGCCTGCATTCCATAAACACCGGCGATAGAATGCAAGCGAAGCAGCGTCTCGCACAGATGAATAGATGAAGCACAAAGTAACTCTGCAGTAATTGGAAAGACAAAGCTCCTCTTTCAAACAATTTCACATGAACAATTGATCAAAGCACGCTTCCAGTACATTTGCATGAAATGAATTTCCCCTATAATTGTGGACAAGTTATTTTTTAAAGCCTGTTTGAATCCCCGCCAAGTGGCAACAGTTCACTCAAACATCTACTTTCCTTAATTGATAGTTAGCTCTGCCTTTTCCCCCCCTAGTTATTTGTTGTTTTTCTTCTCTTATTCACATTTCTTTTCAAAAAGCTGTAAATTATTTCACCATAATCATCTTTCATCTATTTGCCCCATTTTTATTTAACAGATCACTGCGGCAGCTTTTGACGTAATTTGACGTATTAAAAAGCTAAAAAGGCAAAACAGCATTTGAAGTGCATTTATTTTCGGTTTAATTTTAAATCAACACAGGAAGGAAAAACTCTCGGTTATTCGAGAACCTGAATGGGAGCTCATGCGGGACGGATCGCTTTTCAGGCGAGGCCTAGAAAGCCGCGGGGAAGGATTGGTTGACACCGAGTTTCTAAAAGCTCAGACACAAAGCGAAAAGGCCACACAAGATCGCACAAATAAAATCTTTGAACCCGGAAATTCTAACTTGAAGAGGCCCAAGATCAATGCACCCCAACAAATAGCTAATAGATACATTTGTGCGTTTTCCTGGGGAGGTAAGCAGCCTCGTGTAGCGGCAAGATGAATACTAATTCTGCTATTATCTGCTTCCGATTCCACCCCGACATCTCTGGAACAGCTGACAGCCGGTGTGAGTTAACTCCTTCTGCGACTTCCAGCACCGGAGGGGTAGAGATCAGTCATGCACACCGTGTCTGACACTGACAACCTTGCCACCAGATGCTCTTGAATTATACATTCGCTGATCGATCAAAGGTGCTTAAGTAATAGAACTCCAGGCTGATCTGTGTTACGGGGCTCCGCTTACATTGGCAGGCTGACCTAAATTTAGGAAAGCTGGATTTTTTTTCCCTCAGTAAATCGAGAGATAGTAGAGCAGCACAGCATCCCCGGAGGTTGGATGCGAAAAGAAAGAAACCAAGAAAAAAAGCTTCCATTTTGAGCAAATATACCATTGAGTTCCCCGGTTGGGAAGAAATGAACAATTCATTGAAAGGAAAAGGGTTTATTTTTCAAATGTGGATTATTTTATTGCTGCTACAAATTATTTCTCAAGGAGAAATACGGGCTGTATGTGGTCGTGGCATAAAGACGGCATCTCAATTTTTATCTAACAGCAAGATCCTGTCGACAAAATAAAGTAAAATTGCATTACACTTTCTACTTATTCCATGGAGATCTTTTAATGCAACTTCACAAATCAGCAGCACATTCAGAGGGAGAAACTGATAAGGATTTGCTATTAAACATTAATAACTGCAAAGTAAGAAAGTGAGATTTGTGAAAAACACTGCATTTTTCAGGTTGCGGTTTATTCTAGAAAGAAATCTTACACATATATTCTTTAAACATCAAACTGACTCGAGTTATTAATTGATCCTCAGGTACTATCAGGACGTCTGCCTGCTACAGACAGTACAGTTGTAGTTCAGACTGTAAGCATTTGCACAGCTACAGCTTTTGCGCATTTAATTTGAAATAAAGTAATGGATATGATACTGACATCTCAGCTTACATGGACTCTGTAACTGGTTTTCTCCATGCACGATTCTGCATTTGTATCTGCCACCATGCTTTGTCAACACAGGGGTGGTACTAGCCAGACTTCTGCACCAAGAGTTCTTTTTTTGCCTCATCAAACCACACAATCTTTTCCCTCCTGCTCTCAGAGTTAAGTGTTTGCAAATTCAAAGTGGGCTTCTTCTTTCTAGCCATAAAGGAGCACTCAGATGGTCATAATTCCTGCAGGAGACATCTGCAGAACACTTCTGAAGCTCTGACTGTTGGGTTCTTCACTAAGACCCTTCTTTGTTCGGTTGGCTAACGCTAGGAGGAGTCTGGGTGCAGTTCAAAAACCTTCCATTTTTACAATTACTGAGGCCACAGTGCTTCTGGGAACAAGGAATTGTTTTATATCCATAATCTGATCTATGTCTCGCCACAATTTCATCACAAAGGTCCACAGAGAGTGTATTTGACTTCACGGTTTGGTTTTTGTTGGAGTGCCACAGCAAATGGTCTGAATGCTTCCAAAATTTCAAAATACGTTTTCACTTTGTCATGACCGATGGGCAACAAAAGTGAATGTTTTCTTCTGAATCTGCTCTTTTTTGTGATAGATTTTTTCGATTAGACATGAAATCATATATTTTAGATTTTTAGATGTTGTTCTAACTAATTGTTTTTCTATTTATGGTGTCTTTGTGGAGGAGTGTCAATTAAACATTTAGAAGCCAAACTTTTTTCTTTATCAAGTGCTGATTGGTTTGGATGACTGTTTTTAATTTTAATTCAGTTCAGTTTTATTTATATAGCACCAATTCACACATCAAGATCACAGTGACAAAGAAGTGAAGTTCACTTCAATTTTATAAAGTTGTTTGCAGTAGCATTATATTAATACTAGAACAAGAGTAACTTTGCAAGAATAGACTGAATGTGACCTGCAAATGTCACATTTGTTTTTGCTGATGCCACTTATATACACACACATTACATAGTCATGAAGTCTACTGAAGAGTGTACTTTCTGTCACATTCTACAAACATGCTGTTAACAGACAACCAAAAAACTGGTCTCTTTTTCAGTACAGTAACAGCTGTATGAGCCAAAGTTTTCACCCAGTTACATTGATTCTGAAACAGTGTGCTGCTTGCAAAAGACAGAAAATGTACCAACGGATACAAGTGAACCACCACTTTTTGTGAGCAACATCCAGAACCATCGCATCTCAGTCCAAAACAAACGGCACATTTGCAACACCCGATATATTAATATTGACTTTTTCCACTCTAAAAATCGGTACTTGGCCCATAAATTCAGCATCAGTTGGACTCTAACTAAAACCACACTTGCAGTATTACCTCCATTTCACTGTTTTGCCATCACACACTCCCTTTGTGAACCGTTCTGATCTTTTTGATTGCTTTCCTCTGTGACCAGCTTCATACAGAGTATCGGAACCATGCTCCCCATGTTACTGGTACTGGCCTTCATGTACACTGTGAGCATGACCATCAAAAGCCTGGTGCTGGAGAAAGAACTTCGGCTCAAGGAGGTGCTCCGTGCTGTCGGCATTGAAAACGGTGCCCTTTGGTCTGCACGGTTTGCAGAGAACGTCGTCCTGCTCACGGTTCCTTGTGCACTCATAAGTGTCATGGTTAAGGTCAGTAGAAAGCTCGCTGAATTCAAAGTATCAAAACACAAAGCATACAATATGAAGCTAATGCATGAAGTGCCTTTTTTAAACCATGTTGCTGAAGTTTTGAAATATTCACCAAATGAAAATATTACTGAAGACTCACAGATTTTTGCATAAATAGTTTTTTTCTGTGTGCAAAAATACACTCAATATTTATTTTGCAATAAAAACACTTCATTAAATTTAAATTAATTTGTTTTTATGGATGCTTTGTATTTTTTTTTTACAGATTTGTAGCCTCCTTGAGTATTTGAAACAATTTCGATTTAAGAGCTACTTTATCCCTAATTTCACCTAAAACCAATTACAGCTCCTAACAAGGGCTACTAAAGCTCATCAAATGCAGCTAGAGAATAAGAATCTGTCAACTTGCATCCAAACAAGTAATCTTTACAGTCTTATAGGTCATATCAGAGTTGTTTATGCTTTGTGTTTTGATATTGTTGATGTCCTTAATCATGTCCAATTACCGAGCACACAATCAAATCATTATCCGTGATTCTTCAAATCAGCCTCCTTGGGCTAATTAATTAAGCATGCGATCAAAACTGCAGTTCCATCAAATTAAAATCACGTCAGTAGTATTTTCTTTTATTTCATGTAATTGCAGGATGTAATTGTAATTGCGTCAATTTATATAATTTGCCAAGTGAATGTTTGGTATTGTATATTTCAATGATTGCAGTGGAAATTAATTATCTTTTGCCACTGAAACGCTGTACACTATTTTACATTATGCTAAATCTAATTAGCTGGTTCATAACCATAAGTGTGGGGTTAGTTGTGTAGAAAAGACCTCATGTTCAAAGAGAGGCCCTGCAGTGTGGGCTAAAATGTCTTTTGCAGTGCTGAAGTTTGTGTTTTTTTAATAAATACTGCTCTGACATGAATTGGCACAAATAACATTAATATTCAGTGTGTATTTTTCCTACGCTTACTAAAACAAAGTGTCCTCTTCAGAAAGGAATTTGAAGAATATTTGTGAAAGTGTTATTTTGAAGTCCTAATGGTGTTTGTGTTTACTGTATATAATATTTTACCAGCTTTTAAAACACAGGGGTAATATATACAGTCAACAATAAGTAAGAACAACCAAAGTTTATCTGAGCATCACTGAGCTCCAGATGTATAAGATATATTGTAACTTCAATCATCTGATTGATTTTAAATCATCAATCATTTGAATAGGTTTGAAAAAAAGGAAGTGGTATTCTCAAAAAAATAGACTAAAGGAAATCTAACAGTAGCTATGTACAGTATGCATATTATCATTTTCTTGTTTAGGAAATATTAGAACCTATCTTAGATATGTCAGTGTTTGCGTTTGTTTACAGAACATAACGTAATGTAGAAAGAGATTCTTGGGGTAATTTAGAAATGATGTCAAATTGTCAAACAGAGCGGCTCCAACCCCATTATTTCTTAGCACTTTCTGTAGCGTATGTAGCAGAGTACGTATCACGTCTGATGCAGAGGCAAGGGGTGACTTCACGGTAAGCTGCTAACTTTTTTGGGGAACACATGGCTGCAAATTTATTATGCAATGGCCCTTGTTTTGTCGTTTTCAGTGTAACTGTCCCATCTATATAGATCAGCAATGGGTAACGCCAGTCCTCGAGGGCCACTATCCTGCATGTTTTAGATGTTTCCCTCTTCCAACACACCTGATTCAAATGATCAGGATCGTTATCAGGCTTCTGCAGAGCTGCTTATTTAGCTGGACATAATTTATATAGAGTCTAGTCAATCTGCCACTACCTAATTGTGTTGCTATAAAAGCACATTTTTTCTTTGTTAATAACAGGAGAGGCCCAAACAGTGTCACAAGATACTTTCTCATGGTGGCACTTTACTTAGCTAGTAAAAACTTCCACAGTGCACTCCAACACAGACCAACCAGTAGTCTGGATTGCTACAGTAAAAAAACATAAGAGGCTTCACCTGTTGGCACAAGCCGATACTACAGCTAATCTATTAAACATTTTCTGACATGCAAGTCCTTCGTCTTCTGCCTTATCGAATAATATATATTTTAATTGGTTAAATTATAAATATATCAATTAGTCGTTAACATCCCTAGAACAGTTTAAGGTAGTGACCCAAGAAGATGTTTGCCAGGACTACAGGAAGTTATATATTGGCCAGCACAGAGCATGGTGGGGGTTTAGCTAGCAACGGGCACCATGACAAAGACTTCTGTGGCGATCAATGGCTTCCAGACAGAGTTTACAACACATGCTTTAGCCAACAAAGGCAGCGATCCTTTTGCTGAGTGGCTGCCTTGATCTAGCCATTTTGGCACCTAAAGTCACGTGTCTGGGTTTAAAACATATCCTCTCAGCATATAGATAAATGTCTAAAGCTGTACTTTAGTGATGTTAATCACAAATCAATTGACAATGCTGCCGACTATCAGTGAAGAAAAATGTCTAAAATCTGGATCTCTAAAATATATATACATATACTGTATATAAGGAATATCAGCTGATATATCAACACCAGCCCCAAGAATCCAGTATTGTCTGGGCTCCAGCAAATATCAATACACTGGAAATATAAAAAGTTGTTGTTTATGTATTAATCTCTCTGTGGAATCAGTGGTTTGGTGAGATATAGTGACCTTGTTTATCTGTCGAAATGATCATCTCCTAAAGAATCGATTCGGAAATAAGCACAAGCCACTGTTATCATTAAAGCGAGACCATTCTTGCCTCGGTGACAAACGGTGCAGCAGCCGCATTATTGTTGGTCTCCTTTATATAGCACACATCCTTCAGCCCCTTCTCGTTTTGTAGGCACAGTTAATAAAATAAAAAAGGATGGTTATTTCAGATTGGCCTAATCAATTTTTGCAGTTTAATTGGAAAATGCGGCTGGTAAATAAAAACTGATATTTGAACAGCTGGGTGAAATGTAATTTCCCATCAGCCTAATGTGTTTGCAAGCCATCAACAATTTGTAAACATTAATAACAATAAATTGAGTTAGTCGAGTGCCTTGGAGGAGCAACTGCAGGCGAGATGTGTATTCAGATCACAGGCTCATTCTAAATGATAATTTCACAGCTATTTTCAGCACATTAATAATAATAGCAAATCAAATGGTAATTATCATTAGGCTGTATCTGGATTAGGTGTGACAACAACCGGTTTTGTCATCTGCACCTGAGTCCTCTGTCGTTTTACACTTGTTTCCTCTTCCATTATGGAGGAGCTAATGCATTTGCTGTTTGGCATCCAGACGGATGTGTTTACACTGCTCCCACACTTGGCTCCCACATCAAATCAGCTGAACCGAGGTTTGACAGTTTTTTTCTGTAGGAAAACTAACACCGATCAGTGACTATCAATACACATTTACTCTCCCAAACAGCGTGCTCTTGTTTTGACAGTGTGAAACCACCTTTCCAAATGTTTTTGTCATGTTTGCTCTTGGTCATTAAAATTTGATTAATTCGTCGTACACAACAACATCGAGAGCTGGGGGAAAAAAAGGATGCAAATGACAACGTCAAAGACCGCCTTCACAGTTGTAACAGCTATTGACATCTAATTAGTCACTCAAGCACACAGGACAAAAAAATAAATAAAACGAGACATTATTGAGCCAGTGGTGGAACTTTATGTTTACTCAAGTCTTGCACTTAAAAACACCTTTGAAGCTCTTGGGAAATTCCATTTTATGCTGCATTTAGTTGTTTGGTTAATTAAGAATTAGGATACAAAAGGTGTTAAACTATAATATGTTTTAATAATGCATAGTTGTGCAGTAACACAACATCAAACCACAACATTATCTCACACATTAGTCCAATAAAATGTGTTTTACACATGCAACAGTAACAGTAATCCAGCAACACAGTTTATCACATTTGCAATTTTAAATAAAATAGTTTAACTTGCAATTAAATATTTATACATCTTTTTCAGGATAAAGGATATTAAATTTAACAGCAAAAGGAAAAGCAATGTTGTAAATGCATGCATAGTTGCAGAGGACTTTATAACAGCACTCGGTGAATGTGAAAGAACTGCTTGCAACGGTGAACCCACAAACATTTATGTTCCTGTTTTTAGCATCTTTGAACTCCTTGTTTTCGTTTGGTGGCTCACAGCTTTATAGTTTTCCTCAATCTTTCCATTCTTACCATAATTTCTAGAAGCAGGCAGCTGTTTTTAAGCAAGAAATACTCTCCTAAACCCATTGTATGCTCTCAGCAACCATTTAGTGAATATGGTAAAGCACAGAGTAGCTAATCAGGCAGATAAATAAAAGCTGAAAGTGAATTTAAAAGTGAAAAAAAAAGAGGCTAAAGAACCTTGAACAGTAGCTATGCTCAGTGTGTGTACTATCATTTTTCTTATTCAGCTGATATTATCGATCAATACCGGTCTCATATATTGGTATCGGTACAGAACGTAATGAAGAAATTGATGTTTGGGGGAAATTTGAGTCCATTTCTTTACAATACTCTCAGCATTTTCTGCAGCGCTTGTAGCAGAGCATATATCTAGCTAAATGGATGGTGGTGGGGAGTCAAGTGGCGACTTCACAATTAGCTGCTAGCTAGTTTTGCTGCAAAGTTAATAAACCATGGCCCTTCCCTTTTCAGTATAACCTAGTATATAATTTCTAACTATGCATGTTCACCAAATCGCCGGAAATCCATTTTACATGATTGATTTATTTGATTTATTGATTTTATTTTACACCATAGAGGGAAAAAAAGAGAAATTAAATCAAACAAAATGAAAACAAAACCTTAAAATAATGTCTGAAAACGATTAAGATTGAGTTTAACTTATTAACTCCTACCTGCTACATGTCCATATGTCTCATATCTTATTGTTTCCTATTTGTTTCAGACCTTATCTTTATATACCTTCAAGAATACCCAAGAACTCCCTTACTAGAATTTGAATTTCCTCTTAATTCATAGTTTCCATTGTTGCTTCTGAACAGGAAGCAGCTTTATTTTTTGCTTTGAACATTATTCACATCAGAAGTTTGCAACTTAAACTTAAAATATCATCTTAAAAGTCGGTCATGACAATGTTGTGTTTACAGCTTCCACTGAGAAATGTGTAAATGGTAAGTTAACACAGGCTCAGGAAAATATTCCACCTAACATGTAGAGAAGGCACCCAATTTTCCCTCTGCTGCCAGTTCAGTCGAGTCTGGCAAAAAGCCACATGCGACCCTCCTTCAGTGCCAAAGGAAAGTGACAAGAGCCTGTAATGGAAATCTTCAAGAGACCATGCAGCATGGGAAGCAGCGCATTCAATGCCGCCTTCAAAGAATAAATGTGTGAACATGAACTTATATACTTGTGTGACATTTGTGCGATTGACCGTTGCGTGACCCCGCTTCCACAAATCTCATGACTTATCCGTTTCCTGCAGTGACCTTTCTATAAAAGTCACTTCTTAGAATTTGCCTCACTCTGTGACTAGATGTACTTTCTCTTACTGGAAATATAATCTTGAGGCTCTCCAGCTATTTCTAATGGGGCAGAACACACGACAAAGGACAAAATAATGAATTCTGTCAGTTATAAAAGGAAAGTTGATGACGTTAATAAAGCGTGATGCATTCCTATTTATGTTCTTGACAGATGATCCCACTCCGACACAGCTTTCACTATCCTAGGACCTTGGATGTTTGTTCTCTAGACTCCCAGCTCTGCCTAATTAATTATTATTTCCATTCCTCTGACTTAATCTTATAGATACTTTCAACACGATTTTCGGCACCGAACTTGTCCCGCAGCTTTGAGAAAACCCATACAAATTACATATCAAAACGTGCAGCTTGATCGGGAATGGTGTGCTATAGTTTTTAGGAAATTCGCCAAAAACTGCATTAAAAATCCTTATTGAAATGAATGGGAAGTCAGCTGGACAACTGCCAAAACCCAGCCATCTTTGGGACCCTGTAGCTCTGGCAGATTTTACAGTAGAACCTTCATTCAAAGTATAAATCTGATCACAAGGCTTTAAATGTTATTCCTTTAAATCCGCATTTTCATATCTTTTACAGTTTTTCCGCAGTTAAAGTTTTATGATTTTTATTTCTATTTGAAAATCCAGAATTTTTCTTCAGTTTTCAAATTTTGGCCAAACACATTTTTTTGAAAAAAAAAAAAAAAAAAAGGGAAGTTGTCTTCTTCTAACAATTCATACTCTACATAAAAACGTATACACATGTCCAACAAACTCTCATTGACTCCCATTATATCAGAGCCCCAAAATTTTGGGTGAAAATCAGAAACGGAGGGTCTCCCTAACCTGCTACCAAATCTGTATTTCACATCATGTACATAAAAATACATCATGTTCAAAACAAGACTGCTTCACACGGTGAAATAATTTTTCCGATACGACTTATAGTTTCTGAGCTGTGACCGTTTGTTTGAGGGTCTAATCCTTAGTCTGCAAGCAACCAGTGACTCACTCCTGATTGGCTGATTGATACTAGGCTACACTTTCAAAGTAAAAGCTCAAAGATGTTAAAAGATACTGATCAGGGTTTGCGAAATATGCTGGCTTTTCAAAATAAAATGTACTTCTATCAATTATACCTTATGTGTAATTATGACAGGACAGAGTGTAGCCAGAATGGTATCAATGCAAAGGCTTTCCAACTAACACATGTCCGTGTCCAGATGCAGATTGAATGTTAACACCAGGTGTAAATGGGGTCTTGTCTGGTTTGGCTCCTCCACCTTCCAGGTTCCTTCGCTCGCTGGCTCGTAACATCCCCTTATTCTTGACTTTAGCCTGGCTCTACTCGGTGGCCTTGATTGTTAAGGGCATCGTCTCCGAGAAGGAGGCGAGACTTAAGGAGACGGTGATGATCATGGGCCTCAAGAGCGCCACCTATTGGCTGAGCTGGGTGGTGTCCAGCGTGGTGCCGCTGGTGGTCAGCGCTTTCCTGCTTACCATTCTCCTTAAGGTGATTTTATATTGATTTAGCAGTGATTCAGGGAGGACCTGATGCTACTTTTGGAGAGTTTTTGGCCACTCTCAGACTTTAAAACAGTAAAGATGTCAAACTGAAGATCATTTTATGTGACGCTAACACCGCTGCACTTTCATGTAGCTCCATTGAATGCCGTCCTCTATAAGGATTTTAATCACAATTGCATCCATTACAATAGCAGCTCAAGTGCCGCTTTGCAAGAAAAGACGTCATAGTGCATCGTGGGCGAACAGATGGATGCACGAGTAGCTCTCTAAAAGTAGAGAAGGGTCCTCCTTCAAACTGGCAGACTAAAAGAGTGACACATTTGAGGACTTTCGGGTTATGTAAGTCCACAGGGAAAGTGTAAAAAAGCCATTTGAAACACCTTTTACTCTGCCTTGCATGTTTTAAAAAAAATCAGCCTTGATAATCATGCTTTCTGAATCAGTTTAATGTATTCTGTGAGATGTTTTTGACTGTTACTCACTTTGTTCCTCTCTTTTCCCCTTCATTTACTTAATTCTTTTTACACAGTACGGCAAAGTCCTGCAGTACAGCGACCCCTCGGTAATCTTTGTCTTCCTGCTGGTGTTCTGCCTGGCCACCGTCACTCAGTGCTTCTTCATTAGCGTCTTCTTCTCTAAGGCCAACTTAGCAGCGGCGTGCGGCGGCCTCATCTACTTCGTCCTCTACCTGCCTCACGTCCTCTGCTACGCCTGGAGGGATGTCATGGGTTTCCAGGCCAAGGTCGCCGTGGTGAGTCCGTCCTCGGCTCGTTTTTTTTTTTTTTAAATATCTCCCCCTGCTGTTATCATGCACGACTCTATTCTAAGCTTAATTCCTGGGTTATGTTTTTATGCCGCTGTAATCACACTTTGTCAGTCACGCTTGTTTGTTCCTTGTTCCATTTAAATCCGAGCAAGTCTGATTTCATTTGTGCTGCTTCTTGCCAATAATATCTGTCTTGAGTTTGTTGTGGTTGTTGTCGCACCGCTCTCATGATAATAAGGTGTGAGCCTTCAGGTTGAGTTAAGGGGTCCAGTGACACTTAAATTACAAAACAAATGCATGTAGGAGTTATTTTAAATATTCACACTGTCACTGTGAATTGGTTTTTGTTTGTTCTCACACATTTTTTTTTGCAAGAATTTTCCTTAAAACCAGCCTGTGACAGAAACATAAAAGACTCGACTGACACACAGTGAGGAAGTTGTGGGGGATTTTCTCCCATCCTCTGAGGGATAAAGATAAATAGTGTACCATTGCTCAACTTTCAGTGTAGCCTTCCTGCGTGACCTTTATGGCGCTGCTGCTATCATTTGTCCTCAAGCTGTCTTTCGCAGACAAAAGGCACACGGAATCTCGAATCTTCATTGCGGCGCGTGCAGGTGCATCTTTGCACAATTTTAATCAGGTCATGCCAAATTTCGACAACGTAGAAACAGACTCACGTTTCTTAGTTATCAATTTCAAATAGCTGGCAGTCAATCATATCTTACATTGGCACCTGACTGAAGTCGCTTTCATGTTTTGTTATTTAATTTTTTTTGTGCCAACAAGCAACATAACAGCTGGAGTTTCTCAGCTTTGAGGAGGTCCTTTAAATCGATGTCCCTTCAAGAAAACTTCTCACTCAATTTCCTCTTTACAGGCTGCACGCTGTGGCCAGGTTTTACATATAAAGCACAGCAAACCCTTATTTAATCTCTACACAAAGTGCCATTGCCAGGTCCTCCCCTGGCGCTGTTATTTTTCTCCCCTGCTCCAGCTAGATGGATAGCCCTCTAGCCCTCTAATTAGCATGAGCAATGTTCCTCTGACCAAACCACTATCCGGTTCATCCCTGCTCTTTATCACAGACTCTCTCTCCCGGCTCAGATGAAACTGCATCGTGCCGAGGCGTTCGAATGCCTTCCCCCGAACGTTGTATCTGATAATGAAGTCTTTAATCGGAGTAGAATTTCAAAAGATCACCTGAATTCGCCGAGCTGTTTCTGATGAAGGAGAGCTACCGGCAGCGCATCAGAGGGGTCACTATAAAACAACGAAACTGTACTTTTTTTTCTCCCCACTATTTTCTCACTCTCTTTCCTCCAGTTTTTAATGAGGCGGAAAGAAAAAGCGAGGCCTCGCAGTTCTTTTATGTTCTGGAAGAAAGCAGAGATATTTTCAATTAATCATTCAGTCCTGGAAAAATCTTGAAAAGTAGTAATTTCCCCCCAAAAATAAATTAAAACTTTGTCAGGCTTTTCCTTTTGGTTAAATCAGTTAATTGATCTATGCTTTTACAACATCTGGCAGCTTCTGCAGTAATGGGACTCCTCTGACATTCATTATAATATAGAATATACTGTACGGCCTCCTCTGGGGCTGCAACTAAAGGTTATTTTTATTATCAATTATAGGGGCGGGAGGTTATTTTTGCATTAATTCAGTCGCAGAATGAAGGGAAAAGAGGAACGACGTGCAAAAATGATGATGTGTCTGTAAATGCTGTGCAATTTCCTAAAGATGATGCTTTCAAATTGCTTGTTTCGTCTGACAAACTGCTAATTTGAACGTTTTAAAAGCAAAAGAAAGGGGATGTGCTGCTTGAAAAATGGCCAAAACAATCACTCAATTATCAAAATACTTGGTTTTTCAAAAACCAGTTCATTCTGAGAATCTCTTTGCAAACAGAAAAGCTTAAAATTGCAGCTTTTAAAGGAGAATTTCTTCAGACGGATGTGCCTTTATGTCCGAAGTGATTCTTGTCCTTCCAGCTGTACTTGTTGAAAATGTCCTGGAAAGAGACTTCTTACAAAAGAGCGAGAACCTTGATTACTCTACCTCTTAACAATCTTCCCAGACCGCAGACAACTGAATGATGGCTGAATGGTGCAGTTTGACATGTGTTCAATGGAGGGGGTTTGTGTTGTCTGCCTCCCAACTCGTGGCCTTTTTCGCAAAAGCCAAAAGGAGTGGCTCCTGTCGTGTTGTCAGGCGTTCATACAGAGGTCAAGGATGGCTGCCCACCAGCCCTGCTGTCAGGCCTCATCTACTGACTGATGGGCAGATGGGCAGTGGAGGACAGAGCTGGATGTTGCCAGCACTCTTAGCAGCTAGAGCCTTTGGCGTCGCTGCAGAGCTTTTTTTTTTTCAGATCCTCTGCCTGTTAGTGTAACATCGGGCAGGCCGATCCATGATGACTCGTCTCCAAAGCTTCGGCAAACACTTCTGCCGGAGTATAAATGTTGCAAGCAAATGAGGCGTGATAAAACAGCTGGCAGGCAACATGGCAGTGCGGAGTGAGAGGCCGTGCTAGATGATGTCTCGTGGGAAAAGCATCATTTGCAGTTTCCTACTGTATGAAAGCTACAACAAATCTTTGTTTGGAGCGTTTTAGTGCCTAAATTTAAAGGTGACACAGCACTTAAACCTGTGTGTGACGAGCCACAACATTAAAGCCACTGACAGGTAGTGAATAACAACACAATGTTCTCCTGGGAAACCTTTGGTGCTGACACTCATGTGGATGTTACTTTGACACGTACCACCCACCTAAACATTACTGCAGACCAAGCACAGTCCTCTATGGCAACTACACTCCCTGACAGCACCTGCTACACTGCAAAACCTGCTCAGGAACAGCAACGAAGACCCCAAAGATTACCCAGATCCCAAACCAATCGAGCATCTGCGGGATGCACATAAAGATAAGATGAGATGAGATAAGATAAGCCTTTATTAAACCCATAGTGGGGAAATTTGCATTGTTAGAACAGCAAAGGAGGTGCAATAGGTAGTGGCTCTAGAAATAACAATATTGCACATATCAGTGGAGTTGCACAGATTCTCTCATGAACAGAAATACTGAGGTGAGTATTAATATTGCACAGATTTGTCCGTAAATAGAAGGTTTTTGCACATATTCCAGTATATGTAGAAAAATAGATACTGCACAGGGCTTTTAAATGTGCAGAATATACTTGACAGCTATGAATGTGTTGATATTGCACCAAAAAGAAGTAAAGAGAAGCCTGATCTAAAAGATTTTAAGAAAATTCTCGCAAAATGTGAGAGAACAAACCAAAACAATTCACAGTGACAGTATGAATATTTAAGATAACTCCTACATGCATTTGTTTTGGAATTTCGGTGTCAATGGACCCCTTAACTCAACCTGAAGGCTCACACCTTATTATCAGGAGAGCGATATGACGACAACCACAACAAACTTAAGACACATATTATTGGCAAGAAGCAGCACAAATGAAGTCAGACTTGTGCTTGCTTAGATTTAAATGGACCAATGGATCAAAATGTTTTGCACAACGGGGATCTAAACAATAAAGGAAGATGGTTGGAGTGTTGTGGCTGATAGGTGTAGGTGCAACTTTGGTTGAGTCATCACCTAAATTCTGTAATCAAACACTATTGCGTTGCCAGTTTTACCAATTTGCTAAAACCTGGGCATGTTAGCGGAGTGAAGCGAAGAAAATTTCACTCCAATAAAAGAAAGAAAAGTTTTACATGCACTGTATTGACCTGCGTAAATAAAATCGGAGCTCTGCAAATTCACCTGATTCCTTCCAAGATTATGCTTTTATCTTGATACCGGAGTGAAAATTTGCATTTTGGCTTTAAAAAAAAAAAAAATCTGCCATGAAATATTCCTTGAGGCTGTCATTATACAAAACATTTGATTAAACCATTCTACTACCATTTTAATATCAGTATGTTAAATTTTTAGGTTAAGGCAGCAGCTGGTTAGCTTAGCTTCGAATAAAGACAAGAAATTGGGGGAAACAGCTACCCTGGCTCTCCCCAAAGCTAACAAAACCTGCCTTAAAGCCCTTGTAAAGCTCCCTACTTATTGCTTAGTTCTTATTCCTCTTCAGAAAATATAGGTTAAAAAGAATAAGTTAGCATTCTACGAGGGATTGTGTGCCTATTTCTTGGCTTTGGAAGACTTCAAAGCCAGGCTACCTGTTTTCCACTGCTCCAGTCTTTTTACAATGCTAAGCTAATGCTAAAATGCTCACTCCAGCTACCTATTTAGCAGACGGACAGTGGTATGAAGCTCTCAGCATGAGAGCAAACTCTTCCTGTAACTATGAAGGTTTTTGCTTTCACGTTTCATCTTTTAGAGTTTACTGTCATGTGTGGCCTTCGGTTATGGCTGCGAGAACTTTTCTAAATACGAGGAGCAAGGCATCGGCATCCAGTGGCACAACATCAACAAGAGTCCGGAGGATGGGGAACGCTACACCTTTGTCATCTCCATCGTCATGATGCTGTTTGATGCTGTTTTACACTGGCTGCTCACCTGGTACATCGAGAACGTCTTTCCAGGTATTCATTTTTAAGCAGTCTGAATGTTTTTGGTGATGCTACATTTGAAAATTTTTGACTTCAGCCTCAGTGACAGTTGCAGACTCGTTTAATGCTTTCCTCATGGACTCTAATTAAAAGAACTCAGGATCTTTGCCAGGCTGTCAGAAGGACTCCTACACTGTAAACTGCTATATTCTCTCAAGCCAAGCCAAAATTAAAATGAAAAGTGAATAATGTCCTCCTTGATTGTTCCCAGGCCAATATGGAATCCCCAAGCCGTGGTACTTCCCTTTCACTGCATCTTATTGGTGTGGGAAGGTACCGGTGACGGACGAAAACTCTGATTTGCTCAAAGACTCCACTGAAAATAACGGTAAACTGCTTTTTTTCATCTTGTTTTTACCTTTGGTGTGTAGCTATAAAGTAACTCAAGCAGTTATTATGCATATGTGAGACTCTCAACAGCTTGTTTATGCACTAGATTAAACTAAATTGAAGTGCAGGTTAACTGGGTTGCAAACAGCACCTTATTTGTCACATACAGTGATGAAATTTATATAAGGTGGAAATAAGTAAGTTTAAAGTCAGGAACTTGTAAAAAAAAAAAGGATTTTCAGTTAATAGTCAGGGTAGTGAAAAAATGTGCCAGCAATCCAAAATCAGTTGGGAAATATTATCATATCTGCAAAAATCTAAGATCGTGCATCACATTTTGTGCCTTTAAAAAAACCTTAAACCTTAAAAAAATTAATTTACCACAAAAAATGACATGAATTTCTACAACAAAAAACAACAATCTCTTGATTAATTACTGATCAGAAGATGGGAAGTGTTTTTAAACAGCTTGAGAAGAAAAGACAAGTATATTATTCATGCTTTATTCCAACTTGTACAAAATGTTCCTGATGTAAGCACATGGTTTGCAGCATCTATAAATGATATTAATATTCTAACATGTAATGTGTTTTTTTGTGTAATTTCTGGAATAAAGTGGGACTTTTTTTGTTTAAGTTTGGATTCCAGCATCATATTTTTATCATTTTACCTACTTTTTATGCCTGTTTCTCTGTTTTTGTGCTTGTGTTTGTGAAGAATATCTGGAGAAATCGCCACCTAATATGAAAGCAGGGGTCTCGGTGCGCAATCTTGTCAAAATCTACAAGACTGGAAAGAAGCTGGCTGTGGACGGGCTGAGCGTGGACTTCTACGAGAGCCAGATCACATCTTTCCTCGGCCACAACGGAGCCGGAAAAACCACCACGATGTGAGCCGCATTATCTGTTTGTCCCATGTTTTGCCACTTGGCTCTGCGTTCGTGTAATTTTGCGGGGGTGCAACTAATCTAATTTGTACACAATGGCGACTGTACCGGAGCCGCATTAATTCAGTGGTCACTGCTTTCAAAGAGTGACATCGTCTGAGAGGACATTTATCACACGGAGTCAGCTGTTGTGTTGATAGTGGGAGTTATTTAATTGCTGTTTTAAAAAATAGCAAAGGGGAAAAAAAAGGTTGGAAGGGGTTTAGAATGACAGGAAATAAATGAAGCCCAGTGGCCCAGAAAGTCTGAGCGACAGAGAGAGCAAGTGATGCAAGACTAAGGGCTGCGGGGAAGACATCGGCTCTGAGCAACTGGAACCGAACAGAACAGAGCACAATAAGAGAAAGGACAGAGGAAGGTCTCTGTCACACACTGGAGCTGTGTGTTAATGCATTTACACAGCACACTTTCTATCAGTCTCACAGATGTACTGTTACAACTCAGTCTGAATATGGGCTTTTTTTTTTTAAAGAAAACATCTGCTTTCTGAGAGTTTTGTGGGAATTGCATTATTAATCTGGTGTTTCTGCATCTGTAACTTAAGATCTTTGGTAAATCATGCATATTTAATGACAGCATTTCTTCTACTCTTCTACTTCATAAAAAGAAGATTTGAACATATTAATAACCTAACACATCATGTCTGTTGACAACTATGCAAAGTCAGTGTCATTTCAGATAACACTGTTGTTCCACCCAAAAGTAAGTTCTCTAAAATATTATGGCTGAATTTTGAGAATTTCAGATGATTTCAGACCTGGTTGTTTTTGTATTTTCACTCTCAAAAACAACATCTTGCCTGGGAAGTCATTTTAAGACTTCAATATCTCCAGAAATGTAACTCCAGCAGCCATGAAATTTGATGACAATACCAACTAAATTGTCTCCAGCAGATCCAAATGATGGAATAACGTCACTGGAAACCTTAAAAAAAAAGAAAAAGATTGGTCCTTGAAAATAGAAAAAGAGTGCAATTTTTTCAAATGAGGGTGGTATTGGGGCCCCAGAAGGTTCCTGTAAGTGTGTATATATATGGATATTTCTGTATTTCCTACTAAAAATACAGTCTTTGGTCGACATTTCACCAACTTGTGAGGAATCTAACATCAGTAGAATTTGATGTGTCGAAAGTATGACAAGCCACGGTTTAAATTTTTCGCTGTTTTGACAAAAATTATGAAGTTGACTCATTCGTAGGAGCACAATAGCTGGTGTGTACAGGGATCTATATATTGTCATTATGTGTGCAAAGTTGCAAGTTGCTTCCATGTTTGGATTTAACAACATATGAGACCCTTTTTGCCTTACAGAATGTTCCCATACATAAACTTGAAATGGACACTAAACAGAGAAACTGATGATAATTCAACACATCAGATTCTCAAAAGCCATTTCAGTGTCTCTCTTGGCACCAACAAATCATCAGATAAAGGCTACTTGAAGTATGCAGCTTGTTCACTTTACCCTCACCAAATTCTTAAAATGCAGACAAAATATTTGAAAGAACCTAGTTTTTGTCACGAGTGAACACATTTCTGAAGACAGAGCAAAATCCGAGACAGTGCAGCAACATGTTGGCATGAATTCTGCCTGAATTTGCTCAGAGGAAATCTATTTTGCTCCCTCTGAGTCACAACAACTGTCATTGTCGTGCACTGACAGCTCTATTAATACATCTAGGAAAAGCTACATGATGATTATCGGCACTTGTTGAGCTATTTTTATCCTTTTTTCCCCCTCTGTAGGTCCATTCTGACTGGACTTTTCCCTCCTACGTCAGGAACAGCCTTCATCAACGGATACGACATCCGCACTGACATGGACAGGATCAGGAAATATTTGGGAATGTGTCCGCAGCACAACGTCTTATTCAATGAGTGAGTGAATTTAAGCAGATTCATGCGCTCAGCTGCCCATTAGTATAATCATGTTTTGTTTCAGATGCATTAAAAAGAAGAAGAAGAAAGAGGGGTGGGGAAAAAGGATCATTACGCTGCAATTTAATCATATACATAATGAGAGCTCAGTCTTGGCTTATGTTTCCCATCAACACACCATTATCCCAGCTCTCTTTTTTTTTCGTTTTAAAAATGAAATGACCTTTGTTCACTCTGTCCACTAAATTTCTCCTATCATCATTCCCGACCATTATTCTATTTTTTAGCTTCACCCTTTACTCCTCTCCCTCCACAAACTGATTACCCGAAACCCCCGACACAAGCCTTACATCATAATTACAGCCGAGCACCTGCAAATTACTTTCATTAATATTAATTCCAGACAGTGAAAGCATCTATATTAAGTAAGGTTAAAATATTCATGCAAAAATAAAGGCGGGCATTACGACATATTATGTTCTCGTCGAGATATAATTCAAGACTTTACTTTAGTTCACGAAAGTTTAATTAGAACGTTGCCGGGTGGTCCTGCAGAATGCATTAATGTGACACTTTTGGATGTTTGGGCCTGATTAAGTGGCAGGTGGTACCCTCATGTGTCAGTCAAACAGGAGTTATGGTGTTATTTCCAACCTTTGCAGTCTGACGGTGGAGGAGCACATTTACTTCTACGCCCGGCTGAAAGGACTCAGCCGTGCCGAGGTTGAAACCGAGATGGACCAGATGATTGAGGACGTCGGTTTGCCGCACAAGCGCAAGGATCTCGCTAAGAACCTGTCAGGTGTGTTGACATATTTGGGATCTCTGATTGACATCACGCCGAGATGTAAATTTTATTTCTCAATTCCCCCTTGCGAAGGAATATCAGGCGTAGATTATCCTTTTCATCCCTCTGCAGTGCACGAGGCGGTTTTTGACGCACGCATTAACTCTACCTGAGTGTCACAGGTTGTAATTCATTGTCTGGGGCAGGGGGCACGAGCAACTCCTACTTGATAAATTGTCCCCAGTCATGGATTGCTTGTGAGCAAAATCACTGAAATATGACTTTCAAGGTTGATCTATGCTGACATTTCCACTACATTAGCACTACATTGGATGCATTTTGAAGAGCTCGCTAAGAGAGCTGAGGCTGGAATTATGCTGGGCAGGTGGATCTGCTCCCCTGCAATCAATCACTTTGTGGCATGCAAAAGACAATAAAACATGGAAAGGTACATCTCGACATATTTATTCCGTAATCGCTTCCCAATAGTCTGTCCATTTTACTCCTGACACCTAATGTTGACGGATGGTTGTGGAGGATTTTGCCCAAGACAAAGATATCAGCTGCAGCTCGTCGTTATATAATCCTGTTCTATCTTTCAGGTGGGATGCAGAGGAAGCTGTCCGTGGCTATTGCGTTTGTCGGCGGCTCGAAAATCGTCATCTTAGATGAACCTACAGCAGGAGTGGACCCCTACGCCCGCAGGGGGATCTGGGAACTGCTGTTAAAGTACAAACAAGGTATGGGATCAGTGGTAAGAACCAAGGCTCCACTCGAGGCTTTGAAGCCGTTTGTCGAATTGACTGGAAAGCACAGAGCGCGTGTTTGATCTCTTTAGGAAACTTTTCCAAAACTGAGCCACAGCTGAAGGTAAACTTTTAACTGACAGACGTGTCCAATAGGAGACCCGGTGAGGTAATGAACCGGTCAGGCTCGGCTCTTGTGCTGGAGAGTATCCGTGAATTGTGCTTAAGCAGATTGAAATGGAAGTGAAGACAAGTAAATCCAAGAAGCTTTAATTGACGCTGCTATTTAACAGAGTCCCTAATTGTCTGCCAAATCAGTCGGCTTGTCATTCTCTGTCTTTATATACTTTGTGGCTGCTGGTGGCTGTAAGCAGGACATGGACATTATAGTAACACAGTCTCTCAACACATGTCTAAATGTTTAATGTGCATTGAGTGACATCCCGCCCTCGCTGTGTCATTAGCTTCTCTCTTTCTCTAATCAAGTCCTTTCACTCCAATTGGGAGCCGGAGATAACTCCGTTATAATGACAACCCCCACATTCTGGCTGCCTGAATGACTCATGTTTTGTGCCTCTCTGCTCTTATTTGCACCACAGTGTTGCTAAGGTTTGTCATTAAGCAGGAAAAAAAAAGCTGCAGGCAGTCTGTTTGTGTGAAAAAGCTGAAGGCTGAAATTGGACTTAATACTCTGGTTCTTCATAGCTAATTAAGTGTTCAGGTTTTTCAGGCAGACAGGTTGACCACGTCGCCCCAAGTGGGTGTTGTTTTGATTAAATTCAGTGGGGGCTTATTTGGTTGGTTGCAGTTCAAACTCTGCCTTAAATCTCCTCAATATACACGGGAACACAATGCACATGCTTTTATGTAGCTTTTCAAACCCTCAGTGCATGTTTAAGATGAATGTGCCTGATGTATTTTGTACTAAGTAGAAAATGTTCATCACAATGCTGAAACGTTGACATCTTGGGGTTTGATTTTAGCTTTTTAATATCTCCTTTGCCATATTTCATAAGAAAATTACCTTAGAAGGTGAAGATTTACTGTAAAAATTAGCAAATTATGAATTTTTAATTATTATCCATTACTGGAAGTTGATTAAATTACCTCTCATTATGTTATAAAATGGGCCTTGAGGATGATATTAATATAATGGATTTCATACATTTAGCTCGGTGCCTTCAGCCTTGTGTGTTTTTGCTACGCTTTGCATCATTTTATGTCACTTGATTTATTGATTGCAACTGATATTTTTTTTTATCAATCTACCACCTTTTTCTGCAGCCCTGAAAGGCTTTGGTTCTCCTTTTCTTTAATTTTTCCTTCAACAGCTCTTTATTACCACATAAATATTAATGTTATTTTACACAGACGCACATGATAGACAGCCGAACAAATACACTGCTAATGAAACTTGTTATATTCAAGGATTTCTGCTCTTCTTCTGGCTGAATTTCTCATTCTAACATCTTGTATCAGCATGTAGCCACTGGAAATGAAACGTCCTTCAACTTAATTTTCAGGATTTAATCAGTTGTTGCAGTTGATTTAAATTATCCTGTGCCCTTCTAAAATGCTATAAACAGTATATGATCATAGTAATATATATTATGAAACCTAACTCCCACTGACACCATTATTACTGCATTTAGGCTAAGATTAAATCTGTCAAGCCAGGTGATTTATTTATTGGATTTAAGTAAGAAAAAGTAGAATTAATTATGATTAATTATTACAAATTCATTTAAAAAACAAAACTGCTGCTTGCAAATACACAGAATAATCGTCTCTCTTCGGATACTTTAGCAAATTTACTGACAAAATTCCAGGTGGATGTTTACAGCGGTCCCAGTTGTTGTTGACTCTGAGTGCAGTGGCTTTTTTTGTGCTATACATAATGCATTTTTTTCTCCAGGAATACAAATTAATGTAGGGTTGAGGCTAATGTTGCAGCACAAATAGCATAAAAATGTGTCACTGTTTTTCAGACGCTGTTTTCACGACATTATGGGGAAAAAATATACATTTTCACTTTCAACTTATTTAACCTTCAGCAGGTTCCTCGCAATAATCACACTGTCTGACTTTCAATTGTGCCAATCAAGAGACCCGATTGATTTTAAACCATTTTGTTTGCTCTCACAGTGAACACAGGGACATCTGGTTATTATAACTCAGTGGACATGTTGTAAATAGCGTCATGGTAATGTAAAAATGTATTGATCCAAATTGATTGCCACAAACAACAGTTAATACTGTTTTGCCCAATAATTCATCTTCTAGCCGATGTGCATAATATCTGTCTGAGCTTTCTCAACCGCTCTGAAATCCATTTCTATCAAGTTGATTTAGAGGGAAGGAAGCTAAATAACAGAACCCAGATTTCCAGCCTCACTTTGCTGTACGCAGCGCGAGTACTAGCAATTTACCCGAACACACCCAACTCCATTTGATATATCACTTTGTGCTGTAATGCACCACAACACACTATAAATCAGAATACCTTTGTGGGCCATCTGCAGTCCAAACACATTTATTTTTCTCCCAACTCACAGATGATGCAGTGCTTTTTGATTTTTTTTTCCTACTTGTAAACCACAACAAATCCCCAGGAAAATCATCTGTAAGTTTGAGCATCCCATACAAAATGAGCTGGCGCAGTCGAAAATAAACCTCGAGCAATCTCCCCCACCCTCCCCCTTCATGAGCATAGCTTTTCCCCCCATATGCTAAATTGACTGGGTTGTGGGCATTCATTCAACTTGGGTATTTTGTTGGAGTTTGTATAGAGAGAGCTCCAGACTTGCTTGGCATAGCATAAGGCAGCAATACTTAACTGAGAAGGGATGGATTTAGCAGCTCAGCTGGTGGCAGGGCACAAAAAGTGTGAGTGTGTACTTTCAGGAAAGGGGGGGGAAGCGGAAATAGTTGGGCAAGCAAAATGAGTACATTGGAGTGCAGTTAATGACCTCTGAGTGTGTCCTTGTCTGGGGGATAATGTGACCTGCCAGGATACAGATTTTACTAGCTCAGTGCAAAAATGGCCAGCACAGCACCCGACCTATTGCAATAAACACCTGCAAATTTGGTGAAGAAGGGGTGAGAACTCCAAATGTATGAGCAAAATGTTGTGTTATGTCATAGATAGGGATGTCTGATTGAAGTTTTTTTGACCCTGGTCCGATCTGAGTCATTTAATATTTAGGATCTGCTGATACACAGTTCTAATTCAATACCATTTTCCCACATAATACACGTTTTAAGTACATTAGAGTGAGTAAAATCTATTGAATGAATGTGTGACAACTGAATAGCTCTACAATGTATGAAAAAAAGTTACATTTCTACATCCAAACTGTTACTTAATGTTACGAAATTGGTCACAAACCTTGTTTCTGTAGTTTCTGTAGGACACTTGTGAAATGTAATGTGGAGAGGGTGGGATGGACCGAGACTCACCAAGCTCCAAAAGACAATACAAATATGTATTCTCTAAATGCATGTCAGAAAATGTATTGCAGCTTAGCTGTAGTACCTGGTTGTTCCACCTTTTACTGTTTAATATTGTCGTAGTTTTGCTCAGCTAGCTCTTTCTGTTGAACATAATGGTGTGTCTGTACCTCACTAAGATACTGCTTTAGGGGAAAAAAACACTCTAGCTTGTTTGTATTTCTTTAAACTTATCATATTCATCTCTGGTGGAGCTAAGCAAAGGATGCGACTTTGGTGTTGCCTCAAAATAGTGGAATTGCTTCCATCATTAAACAGATAAGCCACTGAAGAAGACTAGCAGTGCTGCCTGACTGCATGATCCAAAACCTCTGCAAAACTTGAAATTTTAGTGCATTAGGTTTCTAGCCCAGAGGTGGTTGTTGTTTCCTATAGCAGTGAATTTTGAAAACAATAACACGTAGATAGTGGAATTAAAGGACAACGCTGACTGGTTTATACCTAAATCCTGAGCATTGTCGGGTATAGCTAGGAACGGGCACCATGACAATGACTTCTGTGATGCTTAATGACCTCCGGACAGAGTTTATGTCTTTAAAACAAGCCAGGATCAACTTGGACGATGTATCACCCAGTGGTTTATGTAATAGACCCGTCTTTGCAGACCAAATAATGTATCTGTAGTCTAAACCAGTAACATGAGCACAGGACAAATGTGTTCAGTTTGTGCTATTACTTACTCGATTATTGATTAATAACACTGCAGATTATTGATTAAGAAAATTATGCGAAATTTGCATCCCTAGCTGCCTGCCCCATATTTTGCTTTCCCTTTACAACACCTGTATGGCTGTGGAAAGAAACAAAGAAACTGACTGAGGTTTGTGCCGATACAGTTCAGTTCAAAAATGCGTTCAATGGCTCAGGAAAATCTATAGTAGTAGATAGTATATATGCTAAAAAAAAGAAGATCAAGAGATAAGACAATTAGCATTCATCCTCTGGCCACAATGAACGACTTTACCATGGTCCATAGCAATCCATTCACTAGTTGTGGAGATATTTTAGCCTAGATAATAACTTTTGTCTTTCCACCCACATAGCCACACCATTAGTATGGCTAATCATCCATCTACAATTACCCTTTAATGACTTTCGTGGCCTTTCTAATTTAAAAAATAATAATAAACTGTAGACAGCACAGTATTTTCAAAGTAACTGAATTCTAAGCAGGTTTCTTTCATACTAATGAAGGCATCAGGTTAAATGTTTTCTCCTATAAAACATTACAAGATCAAAAGTTACCCAGTTTCTCTGTGATTCTGCTTTCATGCCGACTGCAGAGACATGACCACGCTGTGACTTCATTACAGATCGAGTCTCTTTTTCTCCCCTGATTTCTGGGGTATGTGATAATTAATATGTGTTATCTGATACAGCATGATATGAAAGGATTAGAACACCTGTGAATAATCTCACAATGGATGCTGTAGTTGTCATTGCAATTGTGTTCAGTTTGATGCCTCTCGAATCAAAGGACTCGCGGAACAAAAGCGAGAGCTGGAATAAAACGTGGTCTCATAGAAACGCTGGAAAGTAGGCTTAGGGTGGCCTTTATCATCATTTTAATTTTGTCCCAGATTCACACCCACGCTCTCTTCTGGAGTTTGCTTTGTTGCCATGCGGATAAGCAGGAGTAAAAAACACAGCGGAGTCGGCACTAAGGAGATAAGTGACTACCATGCAGAGACAGATTGTGATATTGGCTTGATTTGAACAGTTTTGATCTGTGGCATCTTTTCCAGCGTGGCTTCCTTTTAATGACAGTTGTTAAAACAAACAACGCGCACAGATACAAATGCTTTAGAAGTGCTGCATTTTTTCACCATATTTGCATTCCAGTGTCTTATTCTTCACATCAGTTGCTTACACACAAACATACTCTTATTTTGCTCATTCAGGTAACGTCAATTGAATGTTCCTCTCTTCAGGTCGAACCATCATTCTGTCCACGCACCACATGGACGAAGCGGACATCTTGGGTGATCGAATTGCCATCATCTCCCATGGCAAGATGCGATGCTGTGGCTCCTCGCTCTTCCTGAAGAAATGTTTCGGCAGCGGCTACTACTTAACTCTAGTCAGAGATGGGACTGAAAAGATGGCAGCCCAGCGTAGCGGCATGATTCAGGCCAAAGGGGGGAAACAGGTAAGCTAATGTGGTTTCTTGCTACTCATTAGCTTTTGAACCTTTATTAACGTCTTTAGCATTTGTGCTCTTTTTAGCAACGGGCTGATTCATAGCTGTTCCTTGCAATGTCAGATATTAGTTTGTTTTCAAATTAAGCACAAATTGACTCATTCAAAAATGGAGAATTAAAGCGGCAATAACATTTTCACTAATGATATGAGATCTCGGGTTGCGCGTCATTTCTTACACATATTTTCTTCTTCTTTTTCTGCCATTGGAGTCGATAGTAAAAAGTTTTTTCCTGAAGTTTTATGCCCAGCACTTTAACACCACCGATGGGTCAAAGTTAGTGATGCATTTATGCACATAGTCTTTAAACAGTATGCGCAGTTTTAAGAGAAAAGGTTCCATTGGGTTTCTTGAATCAAGCTGAGATCAAAACACCTTTAAACATCAATGTCCACCATGTTGTTTTTCCAAATTTCGAAACTGAAGTTAACAAATTTTTCTCAGGCCACACATTTTTTTCCAATCTTCGCTAAAATGGTCACAAATCATCTTCAGGACAAGACTCACAAAAGTTATCAGATGGATTTTCAAAAGCGAAGCATTTATCCATCACAGCCAATCAAAATCAGCAACCCCATTTTGAAGAAGCACAAGAACGTTTGCAAAATTTGACCACTAGGAGGTGCTGTAACAAATATAAAAGGCATTTTGCCAATAACTGTTGAAACCAATCATTCTTATGCCCGGTAATACCTCGGGATGTTCTAAGACTGAGACATGTCAAGCTGTCATGTCAACCAAATTGATGCCACTGCCATATTGGATTTAATCGAAAGATCTAAAAAAATCTTCTCAGGCCACAAATTGTGATCAATCTTCACCAAAATGGTCGCAGATAATCATTAGACAAAGCTTTACGAAAGTTAGCAACTGGATTTTGGATTTTTGGAGCACTGTAATAATAAAAACATTAATTTTGCGTGCTTGCCTCAAACAAATAATTCGTATGTCAGGTAATTATAAGGCTTTTGTTGTTTTTTAACCCCTTAGATTACTTCAATACTGTCTTTTAGTATGGGATCTTACTGAACAGGCTCAAATGATGTTTTTCCTGAGGTTGAAAAATCCAGTTTTTACTCACTGCAACCTGAAATAACCTTCAGAACCATCAAAAACTGGACTCATTTCTATCCTGAGGGCATTTCCAGTTTCCAATTTCTTCTTGTTTTACTTTCAGTTCTTGTTTTAGTTGATTCATTTGTTTTTAAAACTTAAAATGCTCTAATGAATGTTTTTATTCTTGCATTCACTTTGGCTTTTAATATTTCATTGTGATCCAAGTTTCTTATTTGCAGACTGATATCTTTTATTCTCTTACTTGGCTACATTTCAAATGAGCCTCCAGACCTCAATCCTCAAAGAGTGTAAAGCACTGTTGAATTAATGAATGTATGAAAACCTGAGACCTGTCAACTTGTCTTGTCAAAAAATTTGGTCCAATCCTCACAGATAATCCTCAGACGAACGCACTTAAAAGTTCAGAAGGATTTGTTTGATGTTTGAAACCATTTGTGCCTGGCAGCCAATCATAATCGACCAATTGGGATGTGAGATCATTTCTTAGCAACTGTTTTGACAACAAACTCTTTCGAGGTTCTTATAAACAACCAAAAAATGTATTATTTGACGACTTGGTGGTGCTGCAAAAATTGAGTTTTGCCTCAGAATTGTTGATATATTTCCCTTTTTCAAAGTGATTGTTGTATCAGGTGAGACTTTCGGAGACTCCATTGATGTCAAAAAAAAGATAGTATAGCTAACTACTAATCTTACTCGTGTATCTCTTAGAGTTAATCTTCTCTGGCGACTGTGCCCCGCTATTGTCTTTACATATTTTAGTTGGTCAATATCCAACATTTGAGACATTTGACTGATTCTTCCACATGAGAGGAGTTAAGAATAAACTGTAAAATGTTAATATCTCTTAAATAAATCACCAAAAACCATCACGTTTGGTGTCTCTGGGTGTTTCAGCTTCACATATGGCCATTGACAGATAACTGTATGGTCTCATTATCTTCAGATGAACACAAATTTGCTGCCCGGGACCCGGCCTGACCACACAGTTACCCTTCCTTTATCTGTCCCTATCAAAATAACTTCCTATAAACCTGCTGTAATTGGAAGGGGGTCACTCTTTTCAGCTTCATATATCAAACCCACATCTTCAGCTGCAAGCCCCTTTGACACAACCTCTCTCTAGTCTATTATTGAACATTGCTCCCTTTGACTTTCCTCTTTCTCTGCTGCCACCCTCCCCCCTATAATGATCTGTGTTTAGTCTCTCCCAGCATGAGAATTGGCAAACGCCTACGTGCTGGATGATACTAATTGTCACCGGGGAGAGGGGGGTGATTCTCGCTTTTGCTCGCCAATGCTGCCTCGCACACTTAGTTTTAATCAATTAGAGCAAATGAACAAGATGCACTGATGCCAGCAGGGCGAGAGCGATTACCATTTGTCTGCAGGCTCTTTGAGGTGAGCTGAGTCATTTGTTTGAAATAAATAAATAAACACCTTTACGGGCGAGGTAGAGCCGAAGCCCCCCCCCCTTTTTTTTCCTGCATGACACTTTTGAAATTAATTGGAAGAGTTTGCAATTACACAGCCGATATAACGGGGAAACAGACCTGGACAAAGTTAGATTGCCCTGATCTCATTTCATTGTGATTAAACTCCATTTAATAAATGTCATAAAGTTCTTAAAACAATGTAGCGAGGCTCGTTCAACCTTTTGCCAAAATTAAAATGTTATCATCATTTCCGTGTACCGTCTCGGACTGATAAGATTACGGCTTCATGTTCCACCGCAGCGTTACCTTGTTGACGCGTCCATGCAGCTCTATTTAGAGCGATTAAATAGAAACTTGTGCATGTTGGTTATTTGAATAATGTAAGACAGGAGTTGTCAAGGAGGCGCTGTTCATCATTCTAAGTGGCTAGGCCTGATAAAGCCTTTCTAATCCAATTCTGATTAACAGGAGACAGACTGTTCTTCCAACAGCAGCCTTGATGAAGGAATCAGCAGCGAAACCTGGAGTAAGTCTGATCCCTCAGGTACAAACTTTATCTCTGTAACTGTCAGTCATATTTTGCGATTAGCATGATGTAAACCAGTAATATGTGGAGATTTTATACCGTTTCAGAAACATACATCGGAAAAACAAGCACATTTGCAATTGACAGTGCCAGGCTTCTTCAAAACTGTGTGGAAATGGTCCCCAAACAGGCAAATATTAAACATAAAACCTTTCAAATAGCGTTACCAAAGTGTTCTGAAAGTCTATTAACTCAAACAATCAACACAACATTAGAAGTAAAGTAACTGCTGTCTTGAGATGCTTTTCAAATCTTCTACTTACTGGTCGAGTGCACGTTAATGTCCCAATCAAGAGGTAGATGCACATGGGAATTTTTCATAATAGTGTTATTCCATCTCAAATCATCAGGTTCCTTCTGCTCAACCATCTCTGATTTGGTGGAAACTGTTTTTTATCATAAACCAAGGCTGTTTGAATAACATTGTCTCAGAAACTATTCAAGATAAAAACCTGGAATTGTCTCTGTTATTTCTCATCACGTCATTGATTCTGTAATGTTGGACAAGTAGATCAAATAATTTCTGATTGTGGGTGAGTTGAAATATGAAAAAAATTCTGTCATGAAAAATGCCATCTTAAAACACACGTTAACAAAAAGATTGATAATGCAGAAGTAAACTAGTGATATTTAGGGCTGGACCCAAATATCCGAATATCCAGACATTAGGTCGTTGTGGTGGTATCCGGAAAACAATTTTGAGATCAGAATACTCTTTAAATATAACTAACTTTTGAATAATGTCATATAATGTGGTTTTAGTCACTGTCATTCATTTCATTCCAGCATAAACAGAGTTGGGCATTTGGGACTGATTAATCTGTTCTGCCTGAACAAGAGACAGAGTCCTCAGACTCCATTTAGCTGTTGTGGTGAAGAATATGCTCATAGTACATATAAAAGTCAAACTCCAGGACATTGTTTTACTTGGATCAGAATAATATTACTCTAACCTTAATTGATCCCCTTGGGGAAATTCCTTCTCTGCATTTGACCCATCCTATTCAAAGTTAACCTTAACTATACATACTAGGAGCAGTGGGCTGCCACGGTGAGCAGTCAGGGGTGACGGGCCTTGCTCAAGGGACAAGCGGTCGCTCTCACTTTCCCACCTCAACCCCCCAGTCTGGGGGCTCAAACCAGCGACCCACCGGTTACAAGTTCGCTTCACAAACCACTAGGCCACCACTGCCACTATCTACTAATATTTTAGTTTTTGTGGTACAACTTGTCATACCTGCTCAATCAGTTATGAAACGTCAATGAAAACAACTTTTGGTTTAGTATTTCATATTAAAAAGTATTCTGTTTAGTTTTCTATTATTGTGACATGCAGCTACATATGGTTTAGAAAACATCACTAGTTGACTTCTGCATTATCAATTACTTTAATAAGCTCAAAGATGGGACTTTTCATAACAACTTCTTTCATATTTCAACACACTCATAATCAGAGGTTGTTTGATCTACTTGTCCAACATTACATAACAGTGAAAAATTCAGGCTTTGTTTTTGTAGTTCCTGAGATATTGTTGTTCAAACAGCCTTAAATTTCAATGTATGAATAAACCTGCTGAAAGGGGGTCAATGGGGAATTCTTTCAACATAATTATTTCTGAAAGTATCTGATATATCAAACTGAAATTTCACATAACTGTTTGTATTTTATGCTATAAAAATGTGCAGGAACGAGCAGGAATGTGATGATTTGAGATGGAATGATCTAACAGAAAGTTAAGAGGTCTTCGTGCGTTAAAATGTATTTTGGCGATAATTTCTTGGAAAATGTGATGAATTTCAGGCAAAGTAACAATGACTTTGATCCTTCTAGTGTTTTTTTGGAACAAGAGTGAGTTAAACCATATTTTTACTTGCTTCAGGTCACATCTAACTAATTCTTGTCCACTATTCCAGACACTGGTGACGTTCACAAGAAGCCAAACCGTTCACTATGTTATTAAACAGCAGTAGGGGAAGGTTGCCCAAATTAAATACCAAATTTTGTAGAAACGAGATTAAAAAGGATTTTCGTCCCGCAGGCCTGTAATCAGTATTTTAATTATACCGAGGTATCAGATCACAGTGTGCCGATGTTAAAGATGTTAAAGCTCATATTGATGTACTTAAAGAGAATTATCACCTGAGTCTACGGCTCCCGACTGCTCCATTCCATGTTTAGCCGTCCTGCTGGCAAACTCACTGTTTTGGTTCAGTTATTGCAGGTTTAAGGTCTTTTCGCAGGTTTTATGTTCTCACAGCTTGTAATACTTCTTCCCATATGGTTTGATTTTCTTTTCCCTGTAGCTGTCTTTTCCATATTCAGGCCTTTCTGCTGTTGAGGTACATGTTTCTTAAATACAGTTGAAGAAAAATGGAAAAATATGACTTATATTGTATTCTAAAATCTACAAATATCACTAATAACCAATTTTCAACATCAAACCGCATCAATCCTAGTATATATTTAGCTCCAAATCTTACTTTCATTCATTTTGATTTGAGATTTTTCTATTGAGAATGTTACATACTTGTTTAAAACCTGACAAAGTCCTCACATAAGTTATTATTTTTTCCATTTTTTCTACTTTAATGGACTTTTGAAATGTGAGAAATGGTAGAAATAAAGCAGATGTTCCAACTAAATCATATGATGCTGTTTATTTGATTAGTTTTGATAATTTTTAGCCACAGTCATGCAAGACATGGAGAGCAGAAACCTCTCAGGTGATGGTGCAACGGCGATAAATCAACCCCGCTAAATATGAGATAGAAAAGGCCATAAAAGTAATCATATCTCCACGAGTGACAGCGCGTTTCTCTTTATTAATAGCGAGCCGACTTATTTTCACAAATAATTCAGTCCGATGTGTGAAGCAGATCCATTTACTTCTTCATAAAGCACCAGGCCAGCGGTTGTTAAGCTGCAGTAATTATGTATGAGAGGTTCTGGATCAATAATGGATGCGGTGCGTTCTGCAACACTGTCTGGATTGATTCTCGCTAAGACCCCGGCTTCAGGATGGATGAGGCCGGGGAATTATGTCCACTGATCTGTTACAGTGTTTTTAAATGTCACGTCATCGTGCTCCGTCGTTGAAATATTGCATTTTTTGGGGATGTTAAGTAATGTGAATTCACCTCAAGCGTCTTCTATTTGTGTCTATTTGAGTGCTGCTTTCCGAGTAATTTGATTCACCCGGCAGATTTGACAGCCGTGGGTGAGCTGGTGCGTCTCCACGTCCCCAAGGCGGTTTTCTTGGAGAGCATCGGTCAAGAGATCACCTACATCCTGCCCTACGGTGGAGCCAGAGACGGAACCTTTGCCCAGCTCTTCCAAGATCTCGACCGAGCCATGAATGACCTCGGCCTGACCAGCTACGGCATCTCCGACACCACGCTGGAGGAGGTAAAGCCGACGTGGGATTGGGATACATATACTAGCAGAGGAACATAAACAAGAAAAACTTTCTGCTTCTTTTCTTTTCTTCTTGCTGTAAATTCACTTTATATCACTTTGCTTTGCTTCAGTTTGAAACCACATGGGTCTAGAATCAATCATTTGCCTCAGATTCAAGTATTGATTCTTTTTTTTATTATATACTTCTGCCATGTTGATGATGAAAGTCGTGCCTGATTCGAGAACAAGATAATTTTCACTGAATTTTGAATGAAGCAGCACCTACAAAAGTGGCTTTAATCCCCATTAAAATTTAAGATAATCCACATTTCTGCTGCTTGCATCACGTTCATGTCGTAGATTTAATTTTAATTCGCCACAACGACATAAAACGCCATTTTACTCGCAGTTGCAGGACTTTATATCTTACAGAGAATGAGAATAATACAGAAAATCACACACATTTTCCTCACAAGCAATACACTGCTAGTAGAACTGGCACTTGTGGCGTTATTATCATCACACTTACAGTCGTATTTCAGCAAAACAAGTGACTCACGCTGTAGTTTTGCCAAGCAGAGACTTGTCCTGGATAATAAAGCTGAGTGACTGTTGGCTAATGCTTGTCATGTAACTCAGACGTGCATTAGACACTCGTGGCCTGCAGGCGATGTGAATAATTCCTTTTGAATTTCTAAAATTCCACCACAACACGGTTATTCCATCCGTCCATGTCTTCTTTTGAAGTCCAGATAGACTTCAGCCGAAATAGGCAGTGATTCTCTATTATGCCGAGCTAATAAACAGGAGCAGATAGAATGGAAGTATCATGGAAATTACTTATATAATAACATTTATTCTCTTTTTGTACCTGTATAGTGGAGCTTTTGATGCTGTCAGACATTTTATTCCCAGCGGTGCTCCTTTTTTAAACATGGGTCAGTGTTGAAACTGAGCCGCCGATTTGGAATAAATGTCGGAAAATGTTCACGAATACGGAGATTCATTCAACGTGGCACACGGTTTGATTAGTAAATAAAGTCAAGGAGGGCGCTTTTGTTCGAGAGGCCGCTTGGCAGGTGTTCAAGTAAAGGTTAGGATCTTTGAACGCACCACCAACCCTTCTGAACAGCAGCTGCAGCAGATCTGTGCACAAGCTCTGAGCAGATTCTGAGTTTATTAAATGTGGAAAAAAGCTGCAGTATCACTACTTTGCGTTTATCCTGCTAGTGAGTTTATAAACGTGTAGGGAGACGTACATGCTAGTTCATAACTAATAATGATTCCTCATCTGTTCATTTTGCAGATTTTCCTGAAAGTGGCAGAAGATAGCGGAGTGGATGCAGAAATACCAGGTAAGATGCTAAAGCACATTATGGGAATAAACGGCCCGTGAAGTCAACACGTCTGCAAGATAATTCTGCTTTATGCCTTTAAGGGTCATTTATTGAAATACCAATCACTTCCTTCCACCTGACCTCCTCAGAATCACCTGATTTTAATGTAGAATAATTTGAGAATATTTGATGAAGCCATGCAAAGTTTTACCTTCATACTACAAATAAGCAGTTCTCATTTTTACCTACATTCATCTTCTAGACATGATTCCTAGGGTGTCGAAAATATTTTCTAATTTTCTAATATTTTAACTCTGGAGACTGTATCTCCTGGCTGTGAAATGCAAAATCAACTTTGGTGTCCACATATTTGATAGAACACTTTAATCTCATTGATTAAATCAGTTTGCAGCATTCAGGGCTTGTTGGAGAGTCTTTCAGATTCTCCTCTGATAGCGTTCAGTTCTGGTTCTGTCAGTTTGTTCTGCTTCCATCCTCGGATTGTGAACAACAGTGATGATGTGTAATCTTGGTATCCAACACTTATCTTTTGTACAAGGCAGAAAATGATGGAGCAGGAAATACTGTAGAATCTCACATTTTACAATTTGCGAATTTTAAAATATTCCTATGTTCGAAAATTACTTGGACACAGAAGGAATCGTGTCTAGAAGATGATCCTGGTATCAAATATAGGTACAATGAGACCTTTTATGTGCTATAACTTGTTCTGACCAACCACCTATCACACATGCTGATAAGAGCCTTGAAAGTTTACCCAGAATGCACTTTTTAAAGTTTTCTCTGGTGAATTATCAGAAAACAGAAACACATCCAGGGGACCAATGATTGTTTCTATGACTCTATGTCATATGCATGACTCTATGTCATATGCATTAAACTGCTGCTGTTTTACTGTTCAAACTATGATACATCCCATAATATTGATACTTAAAGTTGGTTTAACAAAAATCTGATTTAGTCTTTAGATTGTGACACCTGGAGTGGATGTAAAACTGATTTGGTTGCAGTTTTTAACAGAACTCGGATGTGTTTTTCAGCCCATGTCATGTGTTCATCTGCTGAACTGATGAAGTTATGAGGCTCAGAAATGATTATAAAAGGTACTTTAAGAGCTTGTAACTCTGAAAATACTCATAGTTTGGTAAAGGTAAAACTTTGCATGTCTTCATTAAATAAACTTAAGTTGTTGCACATTCAATTCAGCTCATTCTTCGATAGTTAGATGTTAACTTTACTCACATTTAGTTGAATTTTTATGAAGATTCTTGATGTATTCATATTTTTTCCACTATTGTTTTTCCACTATAGCTCACTGACACTAACATATAGCATCAGAAAAGCCTTTCTATGCTTCATATTAACTTTGGACTCAGAATCTCTCTGCCAAACCAGACATTCCTGTGTTGTCTTTAGCGTTTAGCGATCACACTGTTTAATCATGCTGCTTTTAGCTAAATGCCAAGTAGAAGAATTTGGTAGCTGTAAAAGAAGGATCACAATCAGTGCTTCACAACACAGCAAGTACATCAGACAGAAAAAATACAAAGGAACCTAAACCACATATTTAATGGTTAAAGGTTGCAGAAATCACTACAATAATGTCTGAACACAAATGCATGAGTGATGTAAAAGATGATATGAGTCACTTCTCTGGCAGTTTGTCCAAAGGTGACTCAGTTCTTTCACAGGTAGAAGTCCTATTTCTTGTGTTTGGGTTTTTCTGTAGAGACTGCTCGACTCTGCTCACTGTAAACACTCAGTGGAAATCCCGTTGTATTTTCCAACTTTTATTTGTCATTGATCAACTGCATTGGATAAATCTGCAGTTTTTTTTGTTTGTATCCGTCCCCAAACCAGCTTCACTCTTCAGTTTTAATCTCAAAGATCAGATTTCCTGAAGCACCTGGGTTTGTGCTTTTTTACAGGGAATAATACGGCGTCTTGCCAGGGCAGGTAGCTCTTCTTATTGTTATTTATAACCCTAAATTGGGTCAGGCCAAAAACAACATATCTTATTTGTATTCCCACAGCAACAAAGGAGCTGTTGTTGAGAGGAAGGAGCGAATCCAAGAGGAGAAGAAGCAGCATCCGAACCAAAACTGAACAAATCAATGGAATGACTGGCAAGTCCTTCCAGATTTCTCCTAATTACTTTTTAATGAAGGAGACTCAATTAAACACTTGTACATCTAATTAACAATACAGAACATACTCTGATTCTTAATATTTATGCTCGTAGAAACTCAGTTCTGTTTCTGCTTCTCATGTAGATTTAAAGGAAAAGTTCTCGACCAAAGTGGGAGGTAGGTGCTGTATTTTTGTAAAAGCTTTTGTGCTTCACTTATTAACTTTGGCTTCAATTTGACTGTTTCACCTCAGTGGCCTTTTTGAAAGGAGCGAATAAACAAGAGCTTAAGTCAATTTTCTTCCAGTACATACATTATCTCACCTGGCTTTTCACCTTTTCAATTTTTCCCTCAGAATTTGCTTTATTATCATAATGGGTATAGTATTCATGGAAAGATATAAACTAAAGTCCCCACAAAGCACTTGTTTATCGCTCTTTTCCTCCTGAGTCAAATACCACTTCATGAGATGCACAGACTAAGATGAGGAATGAGCTGGTGCAGCTCTAATTTATATTTGATCAGCCCATTAGTGGAGCTGGACAGCGAGCTCAGCAGCTCTTTTACATATGCACAGATGATAAATAACGGTTCATGTCCACATCAGACTTAAAGAAGAACACCAGCCTCAGCGGGAGGGGATCCACGGTCATCACCGGGTGGAAGCTGATCAGAAGGCAGTTCCTGGCACTTTTTATCAAGCGCTTCCACCACGCCCGACGGAGCCGCAAGGGACTCATTGCCCAGGTAATGGCCTCCGTCTGTCACAGTGATGAATTGAAGGGTTATGCTAGTAGGGCTGCATGGGAGGATCAAGGTAGGATTGTGTGAAATACATGTTGGCTCTCAAAATCAGTTAATGACACATATGATAGAGTGAGCTAATTTATAATCAGGAGGGAAAAGTCATCCATCTCCACGGAGTCAATAGTTGAGGAATTTAAGTTGTTGGAGGAGAAAAAGCCACCGAAGGCAGTTTGTGAGTAACAGGATGATGTAACAGCATGTCAGTGAGCTGCATGTAGGGTAATAATCCTCCTCCACCATGACATGTTTCACCTAAAGACACCCACGGGACAAAAGTCAGAGTTTATTGCTGCTCTGCAGGAAGATTTTTGGTCTTTAGTTTCAATCAGTCACTTTCTGCGACCAGAGAAACGCCAATAACTGCAACCAGAAACTCTACAGTCTCAGATTAGCTCACTTTGTTTCTGTTTTCTTTGCACTAATATTTGAAGCAGGGTTTCAATACTGTTGTTTTACTGCTTTGTTAAATTACAGATAATAACTAGTAAAATCCTAAAAAATAAGAATGAAAGAAAAGTTTGGTATATTACGCACTGGGAAATAGTGAATCATTCTTTAACAGTTAGTTTCAACAATTTATTTTACTGATTTTCTTTGTTTTGTTAAATTACAGATAATAACTCGTACAATCACAGGCAAAAAAACATGTCAACTGTTAAAAAATAAATAGATTAAAAAAGCCAAAAATGTAGATAATGTCCTCATCTCAAAAATCTGTACTTGGATAAATGTTGTTTTGTTTTTGAACAATGTTTGACCATAAAATTACACTTTTACTGTATTTAGATTAGAAAAAAATGTAATTTATTTACTCATACGTAGTATTGAGTTCATCTGTTATTTTCCAAATTTTCAACATCAAGTAAAATCCTAGAAAAAACAAAACAAATTTACAGCTAAAAAAAAAATCCCTAAAAACAATAGGTTAAAACTGTAGATAATAAATAACTTTAAAAATATTTTTACAAATTTATTGTTCCACAATGTGTAATGTTATTTCATTAGATTATTCTCCATAATTAATTAAACTGTGGCCTCTCAGCTTTTATATGTAAATTAAAAACTATTGGGTCCAAACTCCAGCTTTTAAAAGGTTAATTCGTAACACTGACTGTCATCTCTTTTACTGCAAAACGCTTTGGCGCACTGGTTGTTGTATTAAGCGCTCTGTATTAAAACTAATTTGACTCGACTTAATAAATTTGCGTTCAGAGTGAGTCGATGAAAAGTGTTTTGTTTCTCCCAGTTTCACCTGATCTCTGTGATTGGCAGCAGAAAGGCAAAGTGACACCCGTGATTTGTTTTTCCTTCATTTTGCTGCCGCTAATCATGTGTTTTCATTAGCTACGTATTAAATGTGATCGCTTAACAATTACAGAGATGACAGACTGCTATTAGCTTATTAGGTGTATGTCTATATTATTTTGTTCCTCGTAAACTTAATTTCAGAAGTCAAAGCCAATAAACGGGAATAATTTAAACGAGTCAAAACCAATTTTGGTAAGCAGCAATTTTCAAGGTACTGAAATGATTATTTTTTTTTTGCCTCAACTTCTAAAAAGTGACTTAAATCATATTGACAGTGTGTGTGTATGTAAATATCGTGTATCAGTTATGACAGCTGCCATTGTGCTGCAAAAGCTCAACCTGGGCTCTGTGAGGGGAAATAAAGGAGGTAAAGCGAGACGGAGAAACAACCTTTGTGAGGTTCTTCTTGTAATTTGCTGCAGCACCAATCCCCATTAGTCACTGTCAATCTCGGACGTCCCTCTTTAGCGAGGACGCCGAGCAGGATGGGAGGATAAAGTGTGCGAATGTGTACGTACAAGGGTGCACATTGTCTGCAAGGGCACACCTCCTACCTCTTCCTCTTCATTCATTTGGCTAAAGGTTTCTCTTTCCTTTTTTTACCCCCCCTCCGTCATGTCAACAGCTCCCATTGTCGGCAGATATGATTGTGCAGTGAGGTAATCTCCTCGCATACAAGCGGTTAGCGGGAATATAAAAGAGATTACGACGCCAAACACAAAAGGAGTGATTTATGGGGCTGGAAGTTGGGGACAGGAGAGTCTTAGCAATGTCAGGGAGTTATTGGTGTCTGATGTGTGCCAAAATTTTAAAGAAAAATTAATTCTGTTAGGGATTAAACAACCTATTTTGCAGATTTTCTCAGTTTTTGTTAAATTACAGGTAATATGTAGTAACACCACAGAAAAAAGTATAAATTTACATATTGACTTAAAGAGAAAACAGGCCAAAACTGTGAATATCCTTCAAATAACCATCAAAAACCTGTAGTTATCACAGTTGACTGTATTTAAATCAGTTAAAGATGTCGCTGTTTTGCAGATATTTGGTGTAATTTTCACCATTTTTACAGTTTTTGAACTTTCCGGTCTTGTTTTTTAACATATTTTTTTCCAGCCAGATTTTCACTGCTTTTTACTGATTTTTTTTTCCAGTGTAGGAAACTATCAAAACAATGCAACAATCCACATAACTTAATTTTTTTTTTTTAAATCTGACAAAAGTTGCCCATAGGGGATCCATAGGGCAGCGGTCCCCAACCACCGGGCCTTAGACCGGTAACAGGCCGGTGGTCATTTGGTACCGGGCCGCACAGAAAGAATAAAAACGTTTTATTTTATTTCCGGCGGAGTCCGCAGGGTGTTTTATTTTGAAAAATGACTAGATCGTCTTCCCATCACTTCCGTCTGTGCTTGTTTCCCGCACTTGACTCGTCAATCTAACCCCCTGCCAAAAGAGACTCGAAAAAGTAAATACATATTTAGCAATAAAAAGTAATTTTGTTTATTTAGGACACTTTTTTTTACATTTAAAAAAAACTTTGATTTAAAAAAAATTGCAACCTTTTTTTGCACCACGGACCGGTTTCAACCAAGAAAATTGTCTAGCTTGAACCTAGACAACCTCTTTTGCACCACGGACAAAAGAGGTTGCAGACTGCTGCCATAGGGGATTCGTTGGGTTTTCATACTGTCTACATCAAAAATCTGGAGTTCACACAGTCTGACTGTATTTAAATCATTATTTTGGAGATATTTGCTGTTATTTGAAAGACAAAAACTGTTTACTAAGTATTGAAAATGGTAAATAATAGTTTAACAGAAAAAAAGTATTCATTTGCATGTTGACCTGATCAAAAAAGGCTAAAACTGTGAATAACATCCACATAAAAATTTGCTGTTTTACAATGTGTGACAGTAAAATGACAAAGTTTTACTGTATTTAAATCAGCAAAATATTTTTTCAGATATTTGCTGTTATTTTCACCATTTTTACAGTTTTTGAACCTTCCATTATTTCACAGTTTTTTAACGGCCAGATTTTAACAACGTTTTACAGATTTATTTCTACAGCTTAGGAAACTATCAATACAATATAACAATCCAAATAAGATAGAAATGAAAGATTCTGACAAAAGTGGCTCACAGGGGATCCATGGAGGATTTGTTGGGGGAGTGTCGGGGAGTTATTGGTTTTGTTGTGGTGGTTGAGTTGAAAGGTTCTGGTATTTGAGTTTTCAAATACCTTTAAGGCCATCCATCCATCATCTATACACCGCTTAATCCTCTGTAGGGTTGCAGGGGGGGGGCTGGAGCCTATCCCAGCCGACTTAGGGCGAAGGCAGGGGACACCCTGGACAGGTCTCCAGTCTATCACAGGGCTACACATAGAGACAAACAACCAAGCACACTCTCATTCACACCTACGGACAATTTAGAACCTTAGCATGTTTTTGGACTGTGGGAGGAAGCTGGAGAACCTGGTGAAAACCCACACTGCACAGGGAGAACATGCAAACTCCACATAGAAAGATCCGCGAACCGGGGATCTTCTAGCTGTGAGGCAACGGTGCTAACCACTGAGCCACCGTGCAGCCTTTGGATAACTATCCATTTTTATTTTATATATTTATCTATTTATCTTACATGCATTGCCAGTGCATGAAATTGTTGCTTTCTACAGTACCCGTGCATGTCTACTGCGACATCGACAAGTTTAGGTAAAGATATACGTGTGTTAAATACAGAGCCAGCCCTATTCAATGTGGCGCCCTGGGCGAGATCTTGTATGGCGCCCCCCTCTGTCAGTGATTTACATGCTGTGGCATGGACAAATTGACGCCCAAACCAGACGTTCTGTCTCTTATGTACCATAAAGTTTAAGTTTAAATACTATACCCAGTTCACTGAATAACGGCAGGTAGCCATCAACCCCGCTACCCTTCTCACTCACGGTAGCAAAAACATTCATAACCCTGAACTCCCATGGTCCATTGCAGCATGACAGTTCAGTCCTGTGACTGACTCTGTGATCACTACAATACGCTTACATCAGCAATCGAATAGGGCATTGCTTTACATTTGAATCAATGTGAGCTTTTCCATTTTAAGAGTTAATAGTAATAACTAGTTTTAATATTGTTGCGATTGCAGAGGCGGTAGGGACTGTTGTGCTGCAATGCATTATGGGAGTTCAGGGTTATTAAGGTTGTCAGCACCATGAGTGTGGAGTGTAGCAGGGTTTGTGGCTACCTGCCACTGGTCTTGAAATGATCTGAATAATCTAAGGTGTGTTCCTGAGTGTCAAAACTAAAAGAACCTGCTTCAGGTAGTGTGCAGAAAAATCATGAACTCTGACTTGGATGTCTTTCTTCCCTGCCGCTTTGTTTAATTTAATGACTATTTAGTGACTATTTTCCCAATTTTGTGGCGCCCCCTGGAGGCCACAGCCTATTGGAAGAGCCAGCCCTGGTTAAATAGATGTTTGCAGGTTGTGCAAATGAAATCTAGGTCTGTAAGGAAAAGATCAGGGCGTCGGTTAAAATAAATTACGCACATGTTATGAGGCAAACTTCCCGTCGCCTAAAAGGAGCAACAGTGACGACACCAGCAAAGATCGTTTGGCTGTGGCATCTTTTTCTGACTCTCACTGGTTTCTACACGTCTAACGGAAGGCCTTGAAGACCCTGTGCTTTGAGAAAATGCTGCTAAAGGGTTCGCAGTGTGTTCGAAATGTGATGCTGAGGGGTCCTGACAAAGCAGCAGCAGTACGTGGCAAGTTGGGACTGAGACCGGGCTCATCCAGCAGGTGCATGCATTATTTCTGGAGAGTCACTTGAGTATGGAGTTTGAATCTCGCGTGAGAAACTAGAAATGGCAGTTCCTGGGAGAGAAAAAAAACAACAACAACAAACTACAGCTCACTTGGCTTCAGCTGCTGAAAGTCCCAAGGCTTCAAAGACACCTACCTGGGGTAAGAATACTCAAGGACAAGGACTATCAGTTAAATAACCTCTTTCACTGACCAACTTGTCACTTAATTCAGCCTTTCATCACACGACACAGTGACTCCACAGTACAAGGAGTGTAATGAATGAACTAAGAATACAGACTGAATGAATAATATTGAGTAAAAAAGCAACATATTGAAAATAGAGGATGTATACGAACCTCTAAAACGTTAAGAATGTTGTAAATTTTAAAACTATTCGTAGAAAGATACACTTTGTATTTGGATTCTGCTCCACCCCTTCTTGCTCGGATTGCCTGCCACTGCCAAAAGGACACAGCGATGTCTGTTGTCTGGCATCTGTCTCGCCTTTTATTCTCCTGCTCTGGACAGCTTCGATGGCTCACGCATTTAGACGGCAATAGGTCGACTATGAAGAAGAAGTTGTTTCCTACCAACCGGGTACTGTTTAGACTACATCCTTTCCTTATTGTGTCGTAGATATTAGATAGATATTATGTCAGATCCCTGAGTTTAGATATTTATCTTATCATATTAGAATCAATCCTAGGATATTTCAGTATCGACCGATCCTGTGACTCTACTGGGAACCAAGGAGCAAGTGGGCCAAAGGTGAGAGCGCGTGACAATAAGATACCGTGGAAAACGAATGAGACGGGTTCAGACATCCGCCGTTCCACTGGCTACTTTTGGACTAAGGAGGGGAGGAGTGTTCAAGGATGCTAGTTAGAGTGATGGAAATGGCTCCGTGATCCTCCATTATCTGTCTTCCTTTCCTCATAATGTACCTTTCCCTCTGCCCCATCGATTGCGGCCACTAGATGTTGTCATTAAATCAATTCCTCCCAGAAGAGAAATGGTTTGTGTATGAACAGTCCTTGCCCTTACTATCAATGACAGCACACCGGCAGCAGCACCGAAAATGAATAAGGATGAATCCGGAGACGACTGGAGTGCACAGAGCAGGAAATTTATTTTCTGCTTGCTCGAGCCTTTCTATTAGGCATGCATGTTTGTTTCCAAATAGGACAGCGCGCCACGTCGTGCACGTGGGCCGCTAAGCACAATATTTCCTGACAGTCACTTATTCTTCCCCCCTTTTCAAGGATGAAAGTAATTTCAGAAACATTG